>JAOXJP010098171.1:0-28455 GCA_025762735.1 Platanus orientalis | reverse complement strand
AACCTAATCTAACCCTCCATACATCCAGGTCACCCATCCATGCCCCTTAGCCTAGATCAATCCCCACCTTTCACCTAGATTGAATCCTAGCCCTGCACCTAAATTAGGATAGACATCATCCTAACTCTCTATCTAGCAACCCTTATCCTCCATCTCAACCCTCTATTTCACCAAGGTTAGATTGACAACAAAATCCCTAAATCCCTAAGAGAAAAAGAGGAAGAAGAAGAAGAATTGTGCAAAATCCTTCAACCCCAAAGCAAGGTAAGCCTAAACTCAGCTCAAAGTCATCTTCCCCATTCAATATATGTTAATTAGACTATTGTTATGCTGCCTAATTCATGCTAGAACACTGCTCTAATTCGGGTACATAGTAGAGGCTCAACAACCTCTACTTACTCTTATTTTTTACCAATTTTAGTGTTGATTTTGGTATAATTTTCATAGAGGGATGCTTGAGCCCAAATTTTACTATGTTGGATTAAATAAATGTATGATGTTGTGTATTTAATTTCATAAATTTAGGAGCTGTGGAAGGCCTTGAGATGCCCCCCCAAACTGACTCTAAAAAATGGGTCTTTTGAGACTCAGTTTCAATGAATATTTACTGATTTTTGTTTAAATTTCGTATGCATAATTTTAAGTGAAATTTTTATATGATGTTCATATATATCTTCCCTATTAGCATGCTTAATTTTACGATTTTTGCAAAACCCTAAGAACTCTAAAATCTAGAAATCTAGTTGCTAGATTTTCTCTCAGTAACTAACACCTGTTTTTTTAATGAGTTAAAAAAGCCTGTTTTTTAGTGAATTAAAAAACTGACATTGAATAAATAGACGTTAGGAGGAAAATCAGGCATTGAGATCTGGGACCCACCCTAGGGAGCCCTAATTCTTCTCCAACCCTGTCCCAAGGTATTTATATGACCTCTAAGAGTCATCCTTGTGCATGTGCACCTCTGTGAGCCCTTATTTTTGTCCCAACCCCTGTTTTGAAAAAAATATGCATTTGATGGAAATTCAGGCCCTTATTTCGGATTTACGCAATCTTGGTCTTGTTAGAAAGGTAATTGAATAACTTATTTGAAGACACCAAATCAAGCTAAAAAGTCAAGTTTTGCTTAGAGAAAAATTGGGTCCAAACCGAAAAATGGGATCACAACTAAAAACTCAAAACTAAACTAACCATGACACTATTGGCCTTATTACATTAAAAAAAAATCTTAAAATAGAAAAAAAAAACCTAAATTACTAGACACATCCTTAGTCATCCAATTTCTTATTCTTTGCATAGAATGCTCCCGCATCACCCACACCAGTAGGGTCATGAATTAAGGTACATGACATTAAATTATTTGTTCATTCATTCACATCCTGTAAATTGGTCAAATAATTTTTTTGTTTATTCTTATTCACTTATACACAATAGAATTGCATATCATAAATCACTACCATCCACATCCTTTTAAATTAATTTGCAATAAAACTCTCAATTTCCATAATCTTGGGCAATAATCCATAACCATCATCTTGGAATTCTCAATTAAATAAACTAATAGTCGACATAAACTAAACCATCATCTAAAAATTAAATATCAAATCTAAAATTGAATTCCATTAATTTATTACATCCTTTCAATTAAAATGAAATAAATAATTGAACTGAAATAAAAGAAAGTCTCTAAACTGAATCAATGTCTCAATGTCCCATGGCATACTCTAAAATTGTCCATCCCTCTAATCCTGCCTATCTAGATTGCTACACAACTTCCTCCTCATCATTTGTGGTGCCAAATTGGGGTGAGCTTGACATACTCAACAAGAAAACAGTAAACAAGGAATAATGGATCAAAACTTAACACAAATTGAAACAAAATAGATAATTGCATACTTTTAATAATATACGAAACTGAATAGTTAATCATATAGAATCATATATTGAACTAAAAATAATTTAAAATGACATAACATATGATGGTCTAAAAGGAACAAAACAAATACATATAACAGAACTGAACAGAACAAAATACAACATATAGATCAGATATATAAGCCAATACAGATAACAATTACACCATTTAATCCCTGTGAAAAGGGTTAGACACATCATTTAATCTCCTATGAGACGTGCCACACCATTTAATCTTTGGTGAGAAGAGCCAAACACACCATTTAATCTCCAATGAGTGTAACACCAAATTTCAAGCCGTTGTATATGGCTTAAAACTCAATGTAAACAAATTACCCAACTGTTTTGGAGCTGGTTTATTATTATATATGGTGGGGACTAATACTCCAAATCTCAAAATAGAGATTTGTTAATCATTGTCTTTTGATGTAAAAACCTCTGATTAGCTTCAAGTTTCACGACTTATAAAATAAATAAGAAGTTGCATAAACAAAATAGAAGAAGAAGAAAATGGAGAAGATGATCTCTTTTATTGATATAAATATGGGTACAAGCTTTGCTTTGCTGCTTAAATATAAATAAGTTTTACATTACCTTGTCATGGTTGTCTTCAACATCAAGCTTCCTATAGTATCTTCCTTGGAGGGATATGTAGAGGTATAATGGGCTTGTTACCTTTTTTTTGAAAAGGAGAAAATTTGTTGAACTTTACAGAACTTGAAAAGATGGTGGATGTAGATCTTACCCGAATCTAGAAAGCAATACTTGCTTGAGAGCCTGAGCTTGTAGAGGATTCAAAGACATACACTTTTATTCTCTTTACAGGTATTTATAGATACAAAAATGAGTCAGGGAAGAGTCCCTGTTGAGGAAGAACTTTATCTTATTCATGGCTTCCTTGTTGAAGTATGAATCTTTCATCCTTATCTTAGACATGTTGGTGCTTCTTCTATGTGAGAATGCAATTTCTTTAGCTTCCTTGGTGTTTAGGGAACCCATAGATGTCGTGGTTGTGCAAAACAACCGCCACTGAAGAAGTTTGATTCAATTTAGGAATGCTGGTTTCTGCAGTATGCAAATTTGAACAGTTCATTCGTGCACTTTATGGTCGTGAATAGATTACTTTTTGCTTATTCGTAGACACCTGTCTTTGACTAGTGAGTAAGGCCTTTCAAGTTCAATTCACACACTTTATGCATGGCAAAATACCATGAATTTTTTTATTCATGCATTTTTGTTTTTTACAGTTTCCCCCTTTGGAAAATGTGCCATGAAGGGTGAAAGAAGGGTGCATTTTCTGAGGAACAATCATAACCGATGATGCATGTCCCTTCAGTTACTCTTTCGGAGCAAATTTCCATTTTTGTCCTTCGCATAGCTAGCAAATGAAAAGTCTAGAATGCCCTCGCGAATAGGCTGGCATTTTAAATCTTGAGGTGGATGGACCAAAATACCCTTGCGAGTATAAATGGGGTTTCATCTTCCTCCTTTGTTCATTTGTACTCCTCTGTGCAAAACACCATTGTCGAGAGCTTAAGCTTTGATTTCTTTGTGATTTTTTGCATCAAAACTTCACTCTAGCCCGGTCAAAAACTTTGTTTTCTTCCCTCTAAGCATCCCCTCATCTTCTTAGGTGCTTTAGACTGTGGGATCCCTTTTTCATCGATGCCTATTGAAGAATGTGTCAAGGTAAAGAACTTACTATTTTTATGTATGTAAAATAACATCGACTAATTATGCTGCTAAGAATTTGTATTTGTTTATAGAAAGTTCATGTTCAAACACCTTAGATGGAGGCGGGTCCACAGACGGCAGTAGAGCTTATCATTTCTAAAGTGTAGGGTTGGGCTGATAAAGGTGTAAGTCAAGTAAAGGCTTTGATGGAAAAAACTGAACTGCTTACCCAAACAACAGAAAGGACAACTTTGATGACAGAGCCAACGAAGGAAGCACACACTATTGCCACTAGCCAACAACAAGAAGCTATCGCCGAGTCAGTGATAGGAATGACTTTTGATGAAACTGGAGGCGGTTCATCTCAAGACCCAGAGTCATACGTGGGTCTTTAGATTCCAACAAATAATTTGGACGATGTCCCCTTATTTGATATAGGGGATATGGTGGACTACAACTATTTTGATAAAGATGATCAACAGTACTTAGACAACTTTGAAGAAGGTGAGCTGCCACCTAATGAGTCATAGCTAGAGGATATCAGTAGCAGTCTCATTAACTAAGGAAAAACAGCCTCGTCAACACCTCTCATTATGATTGAAGAAGGTGAACAAGAAGAAGGGGATGACAAGGAGGTAATGGGAGTGAGCATGGCTTTTAAGCCCACAAGTTCCATGCCTGAAGTGGAGTTGATTGAAACGGTCCATTCCTCTGAAGCTAAAATGACCCAGGATAAAACTAGGGATGGAGTGGTGGTGCCTGATAATGATGTCGTCATGACCACAATGCCATCCTTTGTAGAGGGGAATGATGAAATCCATGGAGAATCCAAGATGGAGGCAACTTATGAAAATGACTTGGTTCAGAAGGAGGTAGTCATTGCAATCCCTCCTAAATCAAGCATGAATCCTCCTATTGTGTCCTTAGAAGGCGATAACATTCATCAGGATATATCTAGACCCGAAGAAGGTACATCATCCTTTTATGCTTCGTGAATCACTTCCTTTTACTTATCCTCACATGCTAACTTATCTTTTGGTTTTTAATCAACTGTTGCAAAAGAAGTCCTTGCAAAGAGGGAATTTGTTGAAGTTCCTCCCATGGAACATCATAAGTCTTCATCTTTACCTCTAAAGCATATCTAAATTATATATACTTGTATTGATATTTCTTTGGTCTTACCCAATTGAAATCGTGAGCACTGCCAACGCTATCAGGTGTCAGTCTAAGATTACTGCTGCACGGACTATTTGGTGAGAAATGCTTGACTTGTTGGTGATCCTTACACCTTCCTCACCAGACCTTTTGTGCACTCGAAATGAAGTATTGGCAGCCTTGACCGAGGGCATGGAAGTCCACATTCACAATGATGGATTCTGGTAAGGTGTCATTCTCTTCTTTGAATCTTTGTTGAAGAGGTTGGAGTTGGTGATGGAGCTTGCTAGTATTGAGGGCAATTTGAGGCCCCGATTTGTGAATCTGTAGCCAAGATTGATGCTAAGCTAGCTAGTGCCAATGCGGAACTGTTGAGGGTGGTGCAGGCGTGAATTGTCAGTCTTACGACTATTCAGGAGGTAAAATAGATGGAGGGGGCTGCGCTCGAGCCATAGATAGCTATGGTTTCTTCTACTGTGGATCACTTGCGTGAAGAGTTCATAGCATAAGCTGACCAAGTGCAGGCCTCTTTAGTTATTGAAGAGGATTTATGTAACCGTCTTCTTTCTGCTTTTCTGAAATCATAATGTAATCTTTTTTTTAATGAATAAAATTTGAACCTTTTTGGTGTGGCTTATGTCATGATATTATTTCTTTTTAAATCTCTTCTTATATGAAGTAGACACATAGCACATGTGCACATTTATAGAGTCAGGTATAAGGTTCTTACATTATGTGAGTCAAGTGTCAATTTTGACATTATCAGAGTTAGGTACAAAATTTTGACATTGTCAGAGTCAATTATAAGTTTGACATTATAGGGTTCAAGTATGCATCTAACATTATCAGAGTCTGATATGATTTTAACATTATCAGAGTCAAATCAAATATAACTTTATTAGAGTTAAATATAGTGTTCGACATTATAGGAGTTAAGACTTGATGGGCATGGTAGGATACACACAACCGTCATGTGTACACAATGGTGCGTCCCTTGTGAGGAATAGTTTGATGACGTATTCTCTTAAAGAAATGGTGGTGATGTTATTCCAAACAACAATCTTGGAACGTCATGTCAAGAGAGATGCATCGCCTCTTAGTCCTTCACGATGCACCTGTCATGAGGGTCATCATTATGAAGGAAATTTAGACCGTTGATTGAGTGGGTGTGTGACTCGATATCCTTCCTATAGTGTGTCTATTCCTAGAAGGGTTGTGGCTGCCCATGCTTCTATAAATAATAGAGCCACGCCTACCATCTCTCCCATTATTTTTGGACTTTATAGATTATACTGATAAGGAAGCCTTGTGTCAAACTTTTATAGAGGGGTAATCATATAAGAAAAACCCTTGTCTAGATGTGTTGATCTTTTGTTATCTGTCTTGCAAAAGATGGCTCCTAAAAGGAGGTCGGATAGCATCCCTGAAGCTGACAAATTGTTTAATGCACCAAGGTCTCGAGCATGGCGAGGTGAGGTCATTCTTGCTGCAATCATGGAAGCAAACCCTATGCTCTTATTCGATCTTGGTATCTACCAGATGTTCTTTATTTGTGTATTGTTGCAACTTGTGCTTTTAGTCACCATAACTTAATAGTGCATATTTTGTAGATGTGGTTGCAGATCTTGCCCCTTGATGAAATGGAGGTGTAGGTGATCGGGGCTCGTAAAGAATAAGAAGTGCTCATCATGCGTTTAGTTTTCCTACCTACCAAAGATGTTGATCTTCTGGCTATCTGGGAAGAAATCATGGATGCAATGAATTATATAGAGGCTCGCATATAGAACTCCAAGTTTAGAGGAGCAGTATAATGTTTTCTGGATGCCTTATCTGAAGTTTGTGAAGCTAAGGATACCATGATGTTGAAAGGGCCTGAGGATGTTGTTCGCTTGCACCCTTGGGAAGAAGAAATCAGGATGGCTGACTTAACTTCCAACTCGTGTGTTAGAGTAGATTTCCCTAGTAGTGAGGGCTGCTAACAAGTTGATGACTTAGATAGAAGCGTTGAAGGAGCACTACAACAAAGTGATGAATCATCTGGACACCCGTAAAAGGTTCATAGACCATATGAACAACTCAATTCATTACACCATCCATGTGGTAGATCGATGTGGGGCCAAACTAATGAGCCGGGAAAATGATCAACAATATAGGATTTCTAAGGAAGTTGTTCATCGGTTTAACATGGATTACTTAGATGTGGATGTAACGCATGTTGCCTTGGAGGAGAATGCAATAATATTGCCTATGCTTTGTTTAAAACTCCTTAATTTTAGTTTCCTTGATGTGACGGTGGAGGCTGAAAACACAACGCAACGTGGTGCTCACTTTAATTGCAAAACAAATGTCAACTATCTTTGCAAAACAAAGTGCTAAATGATCATAGAAGTAGGAGTAATGAGAATGTACCCTTCCCTCCCTTGAGAAACGTATCATGGAGTTAGATAACGGAATCGTATAGTTCTGAAGAAGAGAGTTAGGATTTTGTGGTGGTGGGGCTGCATCTATCTTGTTATGACAAACTGCTGACATACCTTAGAACAAAATCAAGCCAAGCCGTAGTTTGATTATGGGATTTTGGGTATATTTATCCCTTTTTTCCCCTAGTGGTAGCCCAATAAGACTGGGGTTTGCCTAATTTTTGCATCCTTTTGCTATTGTTGGTTTTCAATGAGATTGGAGATAATTTAATCTTACCATGATTGGATTCTTTTACTCATAGTACCCATATAGGTTTTCAATACACCATTTACATCACGCTTTATTTGTGCTTGTTTTCCCTTTTTTGCCCTTAGGATCCCTTAACCTAAGATTGGGGTTCGCCTAACTTTTGCATCTCATTGCCATTGCTGGTTTTTAGTAAGATTGACATTTTTTTTAATGATTGTGGTTGCATCTAAGATGTGGGGAGCTCAGACTGCCTAGGTACTTGTTTACAACCGGATCAAACCAACATAGTTCCCTAAAGGCAAGTACCTAGCAATTAGGAGTAGTATTTCTTCAGGAATCTGACATTAGTGACTGGAACTATTTGGTTTCCCTCAACATCTCTGAGGAGATATGCACCATGAGGATAAGCTTTCTCGACTACATATGGACTGTCCCACTTAGAAGGAAATTTTCCTTTTTTCTCTTCTATTGGGATCAAGTGGCTAACTAGCGAGGAGGAAAAGTTCACCCTTTGTGAAGGAATGAAGTTTAACTTTCTTATTGTAAGACCTTGCCTTGCGGGCTTGGTATAATTATAAGTTCTGTTGAGTAGCGAGCCTAGATTTGTTAGAGTTTGGAAAGTTGGATCTTAGCAACATCGGCTCCAGTTAGGCTCTCTTATATCGTGACCCGTAGGGATGAAACTTGGATTTTTATTGGTAGGACATCCTCTGCCCCAAACACAAGGGAATATGGAGTCTCTTTTGTTGGGGTACAAATTGTAGTCTGATATGCCCAGAGTGCTTCAGGGAGATGTTCATGTCAATCTTTGTTAATGTCTCGATACTATCTTCTTTATAATCTTCCAGAGAGTCTTATGGAAGGCTTCCTCCAGGCTGTTGGCTTTTCGATAATATCGTGATGAATGTTCTAAGTCAATGTTGTATTTTGCCATAAGCTTGTATAATTGTGAGCTAACAAACAATTATCCATTTTCCATGATGATACGATCAGGGACCCTGAATTTGTATATGAGATGGACTTTGATGAACAACACTATATCGAGTACCTTAATTTCCCATAGAGCTACAACCTTTACCCATTTAGAGACATAGTCTGACATGGTAAGAATGTAGGGGTGCTCTTTGGCGGATATGGGAGTGATTGGTCCCACAATGTCTATGCCCCACTTAGAGAAAGACTAAGAACAAGATGTGGTGTGTACCAGTTCTGCTGGTACATGTCCATAGTCACTATGTAATTGGTGGACACAACAACGTTTGGCATATTCAATGCAGTCAACAACCATGGTTGGCTAGTAATAGCCCAACCTTTTTAATTGATATTGCAGCTTAGGCCCACTCTAGTTTCCCCCACTTATGCTAGCATGAACTTCATTAATCACTTTGCTTGCCTCATCGTTTGACAAACATTGTAGTAGAACATTGTCGAGTGATTGTCTATATAACTAGTTACCTTGTAGAGTAAACCATGGGACACACCATCGCATCCCTGCACGCTAGATAAGGTCAATAGCGTCACATCTCTGCATGCTTGATAAGGTCAACAGGATCTTTTTTATCTTAAACATGTTGGATAAGAGGTGTACGTCAATCATTGTTAACTGCTTCTAGTTCATCATTATCTCGGTCTTGCTCTTATGTTTTTGTCAAGTTGGTAGTACAGGCGATCATATCATCCTCGTCAGTTTCAGCAAGTGGAGGTGTGACTTATCTTTCTCCAATATGGATGGTGAGATAATCATTTCTTGGATGTGTGAGGGATGTGTCCAGACTAGTATGTGCATCGACTTATCCATTGTGACCTCTTCGAACATGTTGTATCAACAATTGCTAAAATAATCTCACTAAGTTCCTTGCTCTTTAAAGTAAGGCATAAGGCTCGGCTTCTAGATATGATAAAGGCCATTCATTTGTCAGATAACGAGTTCTAAATCACCGTACACTATGAGATCATCGACAGGGATCTCAAAGGCTAACTTAAGTCATGCTATAAGAGCCTCATACTTGGTTTCGTTGTTTGAACAACCCTTGGTTAAAGTGAGTGAGTGCATAATGACACCATTCAGGGGTGCAAAAAAAAAACGCTGATCCCTGAAGATTTATCTATGTTATCTCTTGGGTCACTTGTTGGCCCTTAGGATGTACCATCAAAAAATATTTTCCACTCTTTCTTTATATTAACCTTTACATGACATCCTCATCTGGAAGGTCCAGTTGTAGAGGGGAATCATCTGGTATTGGGTGTGCGGCAAGAAAGTTGGCAAGAGTTTATCCCTTTACTGCGTACTGTGGGATGTAATGGATGTCAAACTCAGAGAGAAGGACAGTCCACTTAGCAATACACCCCTGAAGTGAAGGGTTACTCATGACATATTTCAACTGATTTGCTCTAGAAATAAGATGAACTGTTGTTGTCAATAGATATTGTCTCAGCTTCTATAATGCAAAAATAAGAGCTAAGAAAATCTTCTCAATAACAGAATAATTCAACTCAACTCCCACCATAGTTCAAGAGATAATATATTGCATGCTCTTTGTCTTCTTCATTGTGTTGAGCCAATAGAGCTCTAAGAGAAGAATCCATAGTTGCAACATAGAGTAGTAGAGGCTTTCCTAAATGAGGACTCATGAGTACTGGAGGATTCAACAAGTATTGCTTAATGTTATCAAAAGTGTTTTGACAAGCTTGGTCCCACACAAAAGGGACTCCATTCATCAATGTAGAAAATGACTAACAACATCTAGAAAGATTGGAGATGAATCACCGAATGTATGCTAGCCTACCCTAAAGTCTTTTAAGTTCAGTGATGTTTTGTGGGGTTAGCATGTCTATTATGGTGGTGATCTTTTTAGGCTCTATCTCGATGCCCCTGTGTTAAACGATAAACCCGAGGAATCGTCCTAATGAAACATCGAAAGTGCATTCAAGGAGGTTCATCTATAGGTTGTAATGACGAAGTCTTTGGAAAACTTGGTCTAAGTCAGCAATGTGATCTTGTTAGAGTCTAGTTTTGACAACTAAGTTGTCAACATAGCATTCAACCACATCTTGCAAGAGATCCTCGAATACATGTCATTGCTCTCTGGTAAGTAGCACCAGCATTTTTCAACCCAAATAGCAAGGCACAAAAATATTCCAATTGATGTATAGAACGATGTGGCTTCTTCATCCTTTAGGTCCATCTGGATCTGATTATATCTTGAGTACCCACCCATAAAAGAGAGGGCTTCATACCTTGTAGTGGTGTCTACTAGTAATTTAGTGAGAGGCAATGAGAAGTTGTCTTTTAGGTAATCACTATTGAGATCCATATAATAAATGCACACTCTGATTTGGTCATTCTTCTTTTGCACAGGCACAATATTAGCAAGCCATTTTAGGTATCTGACTTCTCATATAAACCTGACTTTGAGGAGCTTATCTACTTCCCCTTCAATTTGATCAACAATATCATATCTAGCTTTTCTTGGATGTTGTTTGATAGGATGCTGAGATGGATCGAAGGCTAGACAATGGACTGCCACATTAGGGAATAATCCTGGCATCTTTAAATAGTTCCAGGCGAATACATCCCAATTTTCCTTGAGAAATTCAAAGTAATGTGCCTGTTCTTCTGAGGAAAGATGGGAACTGATAAAAGTGTGTTGAGGATCTTCTTCGGTCCCCATATTTATTTCAATTAAGTCATTGACCATCGCTTGAACCACATCTTCAAATTCCAGGGGTGCATGCATGACTTGTCCCATAACAAAGTCTTAAAAAGGTTGCATTTATGCTTCTGTGAACATACATTTGAATGGGGCATCCTCAAGGAATCCAACCCCAAAAGCTATAATCATATGTGAGGAGATCTTTAATTTGGTAGGCTGCCGGCCTAGACCTCATGTATCATCTTTGTTCTTTGAATGGAGGACTAGATGTTTGAAGTCTTGGGTCAGAACTTCTTTTCCTTTGTATGATTCTTTCCATTCCCCTTGCTGGTCAAAATCATAACTGTTTTTGAGTTACTTTGGAGCTTGCTTCATGTTTGGTAATAAATCATTTGGGTCCTTTAGCTCTCTCTCTATCATAATGTTTGAACCATCCTTTAGTCGGATAGGGCCCTTGGGTAGAAAGATGGTGGGAGACCGATAGGGGTTGATCTGTGATCCAGATATTTGTGCCAAGGGAAGAACAAAATTTGATGCAACTGTATCAAGCAACAACTTAGGTTTGTTCTTAGCAGCTTTGATGACATGTCTTACTTAGGTTTGTTCTTAGTAGCTTTGACGACACGTCTATGGTTCAACTTTTTGGTAGTATCAAGCATTGGTAAAATATGCATCTGCCATTTGGAATGGGTTATCATCAGCTATTATAGTGTCCTAAGTATCTTTCCATAGATACTTGATGCATTGATGAAAGGTAGAGGGGATGACTTGATAGTTATGTATTTATGGTTGCCCTATGAGGGTGTTGTAAGCAGTGTCTACCTAAATGATAAAGAAAAATGTCCAATCTTCTATATGTCCAAGCTTAGTCTTCAACCTGATGGAGCCGAGGGGACATTATTCATTTTGATTGAAACCCTAGATAAGAAGGCTACTAGGTCTGAGTTGAGATGAATCAATCCCCAAATAAGCCAAAGTTTTGGCTAGCAGGATATTAACCGCCGAACTAGCATCGATCATTACCCTTGAAATAGGTTGGTCATCAATACTTCTTGTGATGAACAATGGTATATTATGGTGGGGATCATCCAAATATCAGTCAGTGTCCTCGAATGTGAACATAGGCATACAAAGGCCTTCTCAAGTTACCATTTTCCAAGAAGCTCTTGCAATTTCATCATTCTTAGCGAACTCATTGGGATGAGTAAGTGCATACACCATGGAAGCCTTGAGCTCTAGTGACATACGGAGAACGTCATAGATAGTTAGCATTGATAGAATCTTCTTCAGATGTGCCATTACATTATAGGGGATACGATTATCTATCTTCTTGATGGCCTTATTATGTTCAATCTCCATAGCGGCCTTTTTCATTGCATTAGCCTGTTGGTTAGCAATAGGGCCTCGAGGTGGTACCTGCTTTCCAGATCATAGCTTGACTTGATTAACATATTGAGTGTGTAGCTAACATCCCTCAACCAGAGTAGTGATCTTGAGTTTAGTGATGTTATAAATCTCTATTTGTTGATGTGGAAACATGTCATCTTCGAAAAAGCCTTCGGACGCAATTACAAAGCTATCTTTGTCACTATCAAATTATTTGGAGTAACCAGGGGTGGCATGCCTTCAAAGGATAGGTTATGACTAAAGATATGCCATAGGGTTGGGAAATCTTCGTCCTCATCAGCTGAGGTCAAGGACTTACTAGCATCAATATCGACATTTCACTAATCTTGTGGCAAGAATTGTATCACGCTTTGGATATATTGGGGATCATGCCTATACACTCTTTAATGGTGATGATAGAAGCAATCCATGAGCATTGTCCAAGAAGATATATGACATGATGGTAGAGTTAGGTAACAATCAAAAGCATGTGAGTCCAAGGAGATGGGAAAAAGTTACACCAGTAAATCGTGTGTGGTCCTTGGTAGTCCAATTTCCTGTAGGAAATGTTCAGTATGGTAATGTGGATCTCCTACCCCTGTATATAGTGTAAGTGGAGGGAGCTGATATCCATCTAGGAATTGTGTAAGATATACTTCATTCCTAATGGGCTGTCTTGATTCACCAAAGTGCCTAAAATCGAGTACTTGAGTGATAATCTGGTCTAGAGAACCTTCAAACCCCTCATAGGTTTGTTGCTGGTGAGGTTACCTCAAAGGATTTGTGTTCTAGGGATCATATGGTTCCACACTAGGCCTCATAAACTCATGAATGAACGTTTTAATAAAGTATCCCCAAGATGGTATGCTTTGTAATGCTAAGTCCATGTACCAATCTAAAGGCATACCATCTAAGGAAAGTGGGAATAACCAGAGCAGGAGGTTATTGTTATACATTACTTCTCTACAAGATATCATGAACTTGAATAGATGGTGCCTTGGGCATTTGTAGTTTGCATTGGAGAAAATGGTGAACATAGGAACTTCATAATTGGGAGGAAAATATTCACAATATACCACATTATGACAAGGGAAAACCCATCATCGAAACCTATCCAACACTCTATGAAAGTACTTATGCTTCCAAGGCAGCATGGGAAGATGTGTTATTCTTGCTGGCCAAAATGGTGTGTCATGTATAAATTCTTTCAACATAAAGGAGAAACTATCATTGCTAAAACCCAACTAAGCAATTGGTAAGATTCTCTCCTTTGACTGGTCCTCGTATATTAAGACATTTTTGAACAAGTTGATTAATACGGTTAACTTGGGAGGTACAATTGTTGGCTGTGGGACCTGTGGCGGTTAAGGATCTTCATCATGTATAACAAAAGCCATGTTGCTAGTGATAAGTGGAGGCATGAGAAAGTTTTCTGGCATGTAGTCTTCTAATGTTACTGGAAAACGAAGAGGTTGTTCCAATAGGTCATCTGTACGTAGCATTGGTTGGGAGGCCTTGGTCTCAGGATTATTTCCTTTCTTTCTAGTGACTCCCTTCATGCGTAGCGACCTCTTCTATGTGCTCTTAGTGGGACCATATGTTTGACTAGGTCCTACTTTGGTGGACTAAAATCTCTTCTTATGTATGGCTTTACTTTTGAAGATAACCCAATCATCTCCCTCATCATTAGAATTATCTTAAAGGATGATTGTGGTATGAGTCTAATTGTCCTTGTCAACAAAGACAACAATTGTGGCCACATATCTCATATTTAAATCCAACTCCATGGTTTTCTTATCAATCAACCCTTGAAGTTTATCCTTAAAGACAAAGCAGTCTTGTAAGGTATAGCCCATGATCCGATGGTATTTACAATAGTTTAGATCATTCACTTCATTCCCGATAGCCACATTCTGTTATTTGATCATTTGTTTGAAAAGACTCTCCAGATCATCTGGGTGGAATGTATAAGAACGTTCCTACCTTTCTCTTATACTTGGCCTCTTGGTAGGTGCTTTTTGCCCTATTATAGCCGACTTGGTTGCATCTATCGTGTGTTTGACTTGGAGCTTTGTAGGCAGTTTCTTGGTTCCTACCATAGTGGATTCCATCTTGTTCACCATTGCCTTACCCTTCCTTTCTCATTTGTGATCAATGCTGTTCTAACACATGCCACTAGTTGACTTCTGGTAATCTTACTTGCAAAGTTAAAGGCTTGTGGCCTAGATCTAGAAGAGCTTAGGGTATTAGTGGGGACTTCTTTCCCTGTTCCCATGACCATTACTATTGCTTGAGGATCTTGCTTAGGTCCAAACACTTTGCCTTTTCCAAGATAGGGTGTATAACCTATGCTTTCTTTAGTGTAACAAGGCAAAGATGGGTTAGTCCTTGGCAGATATGGCCATGGTGGAAGTGCATTAATCGGTATGTCACCCACTTCTTGTTGCTTATAGAGGAGTTTACGGACTTGGGCTCTTCGCCTCTTAGCGATATTTCTCTCTTTTTTTTTTTTGTTCAGAGGAAAATTTCCTCCTCCTTTTAGGTGGTTTACTATCTTCAAGCCCCCTTAAAGGTTCAAACCTAGTCAAGAGCATTGAGTTTCTAAATTCCACGCTAACCTGAGCATGACGTTGGCTGTGGTGTGCGTGGAGAGTTCGAGTAGTGATATTATACAACTCCTGCTTTTGTTTTAGTGTAGTTTCCACAATTGTTCTTGTTTTATATTTCTTGTTTTTATTATATGGATTCTTTCTTGATATAGGTTTCTTATTTCTTATGTCCTTCCTACCTGTCTATCCCTCTATCATTGTGGGAATTCTTGTGAGTGTAACATGCACTGTAGTCAAATCTTGGACTTTCGGTGGCAATTAAGAATCCTCGTTCATGAATGATACTACGCATAAATGGCTTTTATTCACATGCTCAACATGAGAGAATTTGCGATTTGTTACTCTATTCGCGGAGTTCCTGTTGTGCAAGTGTGGGCACCTGCACAAATGCTCTTTCCTATTTGAATGGGAAATTTTCCTTTTTTTTGCTAGTGATGCTTGATTTGTATTCGTGATGTCCATGTTTGGTGAATGTGGATTTGACACTTGTCCTGAATCACAAACTTGTGATTTTTTTGGGCTTCAATAGCCTTTTCTTAGGGATTTAGCCCAAACTTAGGCACCCAAAATTCTTCCCTGTTGCGCGAGTATGGGCACCCGTGCGAATGTATCTTCCATTACGAGTTAAACTTTATCTTTCTATTCACAAATTTCTCTAGTGGAGAATGAGACATAGCATCTCTATTCATGCAACATAATGCTGGAGAATGCAAATTTGGTACTTTACCCGAATCACAAATTTGTGATTTTTCTTGAGTTTCAATGGCCATTTTCCTAAGAGTTTGACCCAGATTTAGGTAATCATTGTTTCTTTTAGTTGCTTAGAGTTATTTGGGGAGTATAGCCCCTTGGTTCAGTGGGTACCAAACCAAGTTGGTTTAAGGTTGTGGGTGTACTATCCTTAACATATATCGACATCGCCACAACCATGTGGGGGGAGACTGTAGCCTCACCCTTTTTTCGGGAGACCGAAGCCTCAACCATGGGTGTTGTTTGGGAGACTAAAGCCTCAACCATGTGTGTTGTTTGGGAGACCGAAGCCTCAACCATGTGAATGGGTGGTGGGGAGACTAAATCCTCAACCCATGTTGTTGATGTAGCCAAATGACCTCTTAGTGCACCAAGAGAAAGCTCCACAATTGCAACTACATTGGGGTACCTACAAAAAGGAATGACACCCATTAATACAATGGAACTTGAAGAGAGATGAAAGGAAAGTATAATCCCACCGGGTGTGCTAGAAATTTGTAACACCAAATTTCGAGTCATTGTATATGGCTTGAAACTCAACATAAACAAATTACCTAGCTGTTTTAGGGTTAGTTTATTATTATATAACAAATCTTAAAATAGAGATTTGTTAATCACTGACTTTTGATGGGTAAACCTCTAATTAACTTCAAGTTTCATAACTTGTCAAATAAAGAAGAAGTTGCATAAACAAAATAGAAGAAGGAGAAAAGGGAGAAGATGATCTCTTTTATTGATATAAAAATGGGTACAATCTTTGTTTCTTAAATACAAATAACTTTTACATTACCTTGTCATGGCTGTTTTCACCATCAAGCTTTCTATAGTATCTTCCTTAGAGGGGTATACAGAGGTATAATGGACTTGTTGTCTTCTTTTCGAAGAGAGAAAACTTGCTAAACTTGTAGAAGATGGTGGATGTAGATCTTACCTGAATTTGGAGATCAATACTTGCTTGAGAGCTTGAGCTTGTAGAGGATTCAAAGATATACTCTTTTGTTCTCTTTACAAATATTTGTAGATACAAAAATGAGTTGGGGTAAAGTCCTTATAGAGGAAGAACTCTATCTTGTTCATTGTTTCCATGTTGAAGTAGGAATCTTTCATCCTTATCTTAAACATGTCTATTCAAATTTGCGCACTATGGAAACCAACATTTCTAAATTTATTCAAACTCCTTCAAGGGAATTGTTTTTCATAGCCACAACATCTATAGGTTCCTTTCAGGATCAATTCTCACACTTTATGTGTGGCAAAATAGCATAAATTTTGTCATTCGCGCATTTGTTGGTTTCTATAGTGAGAAGAGCTAGACACACCATTTATTCTCCGGTGAGAGGATCTAGAACATTCACACCATAAACCAGGTGTAATGTGTATCATCTTATATCTCCCTTGATGACAAAAGGTGGCTTATAACAGAAAACAATAGCAATAACAGTACATAACATATAACAATCCATAACAAAACATAAGCAAATTCACTTTACTTAAAATCAAAGATGCTTGATCCTTCTAAGTATAGAACTATGGAACAATCAGATTTTGTAATAACAAATAAGAACATATAACATTCAGAACAAAAATCAAACATATAAACATGTAGAGATCTTACAAAACAAAGAAAATAGTCTCTACAATCCTATGAAATCAAATACCCAAAACTATGATCTGAACACAAGTGATCTCAGTTTCAAAATAATGATTTTAGAACCTTAAAAATGGATTAAAACTTGGACCAAGATGATAACTAACATATGGAATAGAAATCACAACAATCTAGAACATAGCAAACTTACAAAACAAAAGGGTGTTTTTACGTTCTTGAAAAACCTCTTTGAAAACCATTGTTACTTTACTTTAAAAACTAGTTAAAACAAGTGTAGAACTTTGTAAAAGAAGATTGGATCACATATAGGAACCTAATAAAACAAAAACCAAAGTAGTTTACATGGGTTCTTACCTCTTGTTGTGCAAAACATTTCTAAGCTTTTGTTCTTTAGAAAATCTCAAAACCTTTGCCAAATCCTTGCTTTTCCTTTCTTTTGTCTTCCTTTTTGTCTTCCTCCTACTCTTGATCATTTCTCTAGGGTTTCTAGGTCTCTTTAGGTTAAAATCCATCAATTTATAGACCCCCAAGAGGTCCCACACAATTTAGAAAACCCCCACAATTCGGAAACTTGCAAAACGTGACTTTCTTGTTCAAATAGAACAAGGCAATCAATTGGGTGGGATGCCCTATCGATTGGGTGTCAGAGCCCAAATTTTCCATTTTTTTCCTGTTTCGACTCCTTCTCACTAAAACACCAATATTTAATTTGTTTAAGGTCTGATTTGCTTGCCTTTTGTTTTGTTGGACTCTAGAGTTCTGTGCCTATCCAATGCCATAACGTTTACTCACAGATTCTTCCTACATTTTCGTTGGTGCCTCTCTAAATTTGTGTCAATGTATAGATCAATATGTGTATATTTAAATGGTCCTAAGTGTGTACAGAACTTGTATAACATGTTTAAGCATTCTAAGTGTGACACGTGTACAAAATTATGTGCGACATGTGCAGAGTGTTACAGCTCATCTTTATTGTTGTTGGTTGTTGGTTTTATCAAATAACCAACAGGGTCATCTGTTTAATTGTCTCTCAAGCATTTTTTTGCTTCATGCCACCATTGGTTCTGTTTCAAGTGCTTAGTGTTGTTCTTTTTGGTTTGTTCTGCCATGATTCATTTTTTTTCTATGAATGATTTGGTGGGGTTTTGGTTGAATTGATTGTTTGCTTTATTTAACATTTGTTCAACTTGTTTGATTGTAGAATAGTGTTTTTGGCTTGCTTGTTACATTAAGGATGACATTCTATAGCTCTTAACTCCTCCCTTTGAGTAAATTTTTTAATTAATAGGAAAAATAATCCACTGGAGGGTGTTCCATTAATCACCAATTAGAAATATATGGATTAGCCTCATCATGCTTACCTTTCTTCTAGTGAACTTTCTTAGGTACTATTTGTAAGTATGACATCATCGTTAAACTACCAATTATGTATTTTCATTGTACATATCAGATTTGTATCATTTGACCTGTGCTCCTAGGTAGTCAAGGTCTCAATCATGGACTACATTCTCACCAAAGTTTGTCAGCATGCTTTAATTAATGAAACCCTTTCTGGGTGGGGCTATAAATAGCTTTACCACTTCTTAGTCTTAGTAGTCTAGGACCTTGCCCTCAGTATGAAGGTTTCTCTCATGTGGCCTTTGGAAGTGCCAAAGACTTGTTCTATTATGCTAGTGAGACTACTTTGTGACTTTGTCAATGCACATCACAATTTATTATTTAAACCATTTATGAAGCACTACCTTTGGAATATAAATTTTATCCCTTCGTGAGACCATTAGGATCATCCTATAAGTCTTCTATTTGAATTTTGATTCATGTTCTTTAGTTTCATATCACCAGTCCCTGCTAATTGCTGCCATTTCAGAGGCCATTTCAAGTTGGGGACACTTATAAGTTACTTCAAGATCAAAATCTTTCATATCTAATTCAAATTTCAGATTCAAACCCCCAATTGATGGATGCAAGTCTTCATTACCATCACCATATATCTCTCTTTCTTTCTCTCATTATTGGAATTGGGTCTAGAAGATAAGTAGCTCTAGTAAGTGTCAGCACCAAACCTTGTAATATTTTCTCTAATGAAGCTCCTTGTCGAATTAACCAACATGGTTGGAATGCATTTTAACGAAACCTTTTGAGAAAAAATGTACTAGGTCAGTGTTGATGAGCAAAGATGGAAGATTCCCTATAGTCAAATTTTACAACCCCAAATAAAATCTTTTGTTATTTCTCAGAAACAACAGAATGTTGGTGGCTGTCTCTTGTTACAAGTTAAGTTGGAATCATCATCCAAAAACCATCTTTCTATAATCCTTTTGTTTTTAGTTTTTTATGGTTCTAGAAGAAAGTTTAGAGCTTGTTCTCTCAAGCTATCCTCTATCAGCACCCAAATTTTGACTCAGGTTATCTAATGGAATGAGTAAGCACATCAAAGCAGTAATTAGGATAAGGCCTCAGGCAACCTAGTTTAGGGAGATCAAGCTTGGACTCTAGAAGGTTGGACATCCCATGTAAAGTCTTCCCTTAACATTTCGATCGCAAAAATTATCATCTATATCATGCCATGTGTACTGCCATCTCAAGGATTAGTTAAAATACACCTTTTTTGGTTAAACCTTAATTCTCGAAGAAGCATTAACAGGACTCCGAGGGTCCACATTCAAGACTACCAATCTCATTGCATTCAAAATTCTCCATCCTCCATAAGCCTTCTCACAATGAAGCATCATAGGTAGAAAATTACCATTTTACCCTTTTACCTTCACAACAATCACATAGACCCTTAACAAACCTCCAAAGCTTCTTCTGTCACCTGAATTATGTGATGTCAGATCATACACACTCAAATTTTATCCATTTTCAAAACAATTTCTTCAAAAAAGATCCTCTCCAAATTTGGCAACAACCAATTTCTCAATCTCCAAGAATTTCTAGTCTATATATGACCCTAAAAAAGCTTTCAAATGTTCACCCGACATCCAAATTTAGAAATATTGGTGCCCATCTCTCAGTTTTTTTCTTACCTTCAATAAGTCGTCTCTTGATTAAAAACCATTTGAGGCCTCAAACCCCTTCAATAATTCAAATCTTCTCTAAGCCATACCAAGGTAATTCTAGCTGCATTTGATCTCTATGAGTCCTGGATGTTTCATGAATAGCCAAATCCTGAATAGTCAATGGTCATCTCTCCATATTTACAAAACTTTAGAAAAGTTTTCTAATGAGTACATTCATTTAAAGGACCAATATACTTAGATTCTTCCATTTACTTCAAAATGAGTAGCACATTTGGGAAAAATGTTAAGTCTTCAATTAACTCCCGAAAACTCACTAGAGATCCAAAACTCAATTTGTCTGTAGCCATTTCTTGGCAGCTCTGAGGTCCTTAAAAGACTATCAACCCGAACCATGTCATCAGGAAACTTTGCAAGCCCAATCACCACATTTTGTCCAAATCAGGTTAAAACACTCTTTGTCTATATTTGACACATAGTGAACTCTTGAGAGTTCCCCCGAGACCTAAATTCTGCAAAATCAGGCCCATTTTCTCTGTTTTCTCCCTGTCCTCAAATGACTCTCTCCTAAAGAGGGTCAATTATAGACTCATGCTAGCCCAAAATCCCCGTTCTTCAGTGAGCTATTCTCACTTTACTCCACCAAGTGACCCCTCTTCGAAAAGATCCTAAAGATTTCCCAGGAACCCAAAGGCTAGGCTACGGGTTCCTATAGCTCCAAGACCCTTTGACCTTCAATACTCTGTGACCCCTCAATTTTCTATAGCAATCTCAGCCAACTTTAGTTGTAATTCTAGTCAAGATTTCTCACTTGCTAAAAAGACGGTTTCAAGCATGATTTCCTGCTCGGGTATCATTTTTCTAAATGGTTTGAGCCTATGTCTCACAAAACCTGAGGGTCACCTTTGATTTAAAGATCTTAGAGACCAAGTTGTCCATCTTACCCTTCTAGTAATTATTTGAGAGATTTTGAGGTCAATCAAGCCCCAATTCCCCCACTTTACACTTATCCTAATTCATTTTTGATTGATCCGATGCGACCGGAACATCCGAGACTTCAAAAATGCAATTTGAGTTTGCGTATTTTTGAGCACTAGAACCCAAAAAGTAAGGTTACACTGTAAAGAGGCTTTTTCCCTAAAATTAATTTATTAAATAATGATGAGCTAATAACTTTTGTCTTTTAGCTCATTAGTGCTCATAAATATTATTTACATTAAAAACAAACATTTTAGCCCTTAGATGAGGATCTACCTTGTGCATCCCCATGTACCCCCTCTAAGATCAATCCCATGAATTATAAATATCTAGAAGATTCATCTTTATCCCTTCATTTAGCTCAACCCATCTCAGCCCTAGATTTCTCATTTATCCATTTATTTTTTAATCTTAGCCCTTGGTTTCTCTCAACCAATGGGAGAGGTGGCTTGGTCTCGAAACTACCTAATCTTGGCCCTTGATCTCCCATGACCTAAGGATGCATCCTATCCCTTCAAACACCCCCCCAAAATCCTATAACTAGCCCCAATTTCTTACTTATAAGGGATGATTTTCTTAGCAAAAATCTGAAAGAAGAGAAGAAAAAAGAGAAAACAGCCCTTAGCACTAAACCCTATCCCCAACTAAGGGTGAGCATGGGCCCAGGCCAGCCCAAACCAAGCCTGAAAAAGACCGGCCCAAGGCCCGAACTTTATATATATATATATATATATATATATATATATATATATATATAAACATAGGCCCAGCCCGGTCTTAGTTAATTTATCAGATACGGGCCGGGCTTCAGGCCAGTCCCTGTATTTAAAAAATATTAATTTTACGATTTAGGTTCAAACTCAAGACTTATTATGTAATAAGTAATGTTCAAACCAATTGAACAATAAGATTTTAGTAGTTTTTACAAGCTTACAAAACTATATTTTTAAATTCTAAGGATTGTTTTCTATAAAAAGAAATCATTGATTTCATTAAGTGGCACATTCAATACCTTTTACAAAAAACTATTTTTACCAATTAAACTATAAAATATTAATGATTTTAAAAGACTTATTATATATATATATATATAAGTTTGGCCCTCAGGCCAGGCCTAAGCTAGGCAGAGGTAAGCCCGAGTCTAGCCCTAAAAAAAGTTCTTGCTTTTGTTGAGCCTAGCTTGGGCTACGTTTTTTTGGGTCGAAGTCGGGTTTACATGCCTGATGTTTACTCATTTTGAGTACTTACGGGTCCCAAGCAGACAAATGGATCAAAAGTTATTGTCATTTTAAATTTAGCATTTTTCCTTTTTAGCACTTTTTTTATTTTACTTAATTTTTTGTCAATTTGGTCCATCATTTTTCTAAATCTTTTTTAGACCTTCTCTAGGATTTGGATAGGTCCATTGTAAGTTTATCGGTCCATAGGTCTGTACCTAAACATCTAACCTTACCACTTAGTTACATTTACTTTGGATTTAACTTTGAAAATCACAGTTAACTTCTTGAAGTTGCATGTCCTTAGAGCTTGAGACTTCTTGAAGTCCTTAATGTGTCTTGAGTTTCTTGTTGTTTAGTGGTCTTCTGGCTTTGACTTTTGACTTGAAACACTTTTTTTGTTTATTTTTTACTTACATAATTTTACGTAACTTGTGTCATCTAAAACACTAACCACATATTACATATATAGTTTTGAAATGTAATTAACAAACTACAAAATACCTAATAATCTCCCCGTTTGTCGATTCCATAACAAAACTTTAAAATATAAAAATTTATAAATAAAAATCTGATACATGTTGTTTACCCATAACTTCTCCCCCTTTTTGTCATGAGCTGACAAAGCTTGGGTCCTCCCTCAAGATGGAAAGACATTTCTTACAATACATTAAGAATGAAATACCTTTCTTTAAAAGGTGCAAAATTCCAAAAAAAAATTAACTTTAAGCATAATTTCATAAAAAAATAGATTTAACTATATAGCTCCTTAAACCAAACTTCAAGAATGATTTTACTATAAGTATCAATTAAAGTTTAAAAAAAAATTGCTATTAAATCCAAGATACCAATGGCATTGTTCAAAAAAAAATCTTTTAAAACCAAACTCCCCCTGAGTTGATAAATCAATTGAAATAAAGAAAAATGTCATATATAAAATCAATTGAGATATTTAGTCAAAATTTTATTATAAACACTAGAGACAAAATATTTTACTATTAGTTCAAGTTACTCCCCCTTTCTCATATCTCACCTTATCATGCTCTTCCCCTTAATATATGCATATAATCAATAGAGAAAATAGCATAACAAAGAGATTTACCCATATGGAGCATTTTATTCAAAGAAACAAATTAATCCAAGCATTATAATTAAGGCTTCTAAGATCATCACTAATCTTTACCCATACTTGTTTTTAAGGAAATGGGTTTTTTCTTTTAATTTTATTAATTTGTCTTTTAATTTCCTTTTGTTTTGGCTTTTGGATTTAAGTCAATCGAACTTCTTTTGACATTCAAATTTTAAATGTCCTAGCATTCCACAATAATAGCATTCAACATGTGGTTTTGAACTAGATGCATTAAAATTTGAGTTTCTTTGGCCCAATTTATTTTTACCCACTTGAATTGGGTGTTTTCCTTTATAAGGAGCATGTTTAAGTCCAACTCTATTATAGGGAGTTTTGTTGGTTTTAGAGTAGTTGTTCCATAACCAATTCCAGTCATAGTACCCTTATGTTTTCCTAAATTTTGCACATTTTCAAACTTATCTCTTTGGACAATTATTCTTAGAGATTTACTATTTTTTTCATCAAAAGTTTTTATTTTATTTTCTAGCTCATTTATTTGTTGAAAATTTTCTTTTAATTTAACAAGAATTCTTTTTTCCTCAATTTCATTTTCTTCCTTAAGCAAAAAATTTAACTTAAAAGATTCACTATGACTCAACTTTTCCTTTAACTCTTAATTTCTTTTTTTTAGTGAACCACTTAAAGAGTTTTCAACATCATGAACATTAGCAAAGGTGAGGAAGGCTTTGACAACTCGTAAAGATTCTCCTTTATTTTAAAGTGATTCATTTTCTGAATCATTGGAACTATCATCTCATGTTGTAGCAAAAGCATTTTTCTTTTAATAAGTTTTCTCTTGTTAGCACAGTTGACTGTAACATGTCCATATCATTTGCATTCATAACATTGGATATCTTCTTTGGGAGACTCCTACCTTCTAGAATTCGACATTTGTCTCTTAGATGAAGAAGATTTCTTCCCAAACTCCGTAGTCTTCTTTGGAAGAGTTTTCTAAATTGTCTAGAGAATTCTTCATATTCATCTTCCAAATCTTCATCGGAGCTAGAGTGCTTATGAGCTTTAAGAGAAATACTCTTTTTGCCAGTGGGTCTAAGTTTAAGCTCAAAAGTTCTTCTAGACCCAATAAGTTCAAGTTTCATCTTAACAAGGTCATGACATTCTTCAATGGTAGCTAATTTGGGATAAAACCTTTTGGGTAAATACCTTAGTATTTTTTTAATTATTTTTTAGATCTTTGACTTCTTCTCTAAGATCTCATTGAGTTAATAATGTCTTGGAGTCTGGTATGGAAGTCAATGAATTGCTCGTCTTCTTCCATTCGAAGGGAATTAAATTTGGAGCTGATCATCTGAATCTTTGATTGTTTCACTAGGTTTTTTTCCCTCTGGGTAACCTTAAGAAGTTCTCATGCTTCTTTAACAGTTTAGAGACTAGAGATTCTCCTAAACTCATCTTGACTTATTACACAAACAATGTCATTTAATGCCTTGTAATTGACAGTATATGTTTTTTGTTCATTATCATCCCAATCTTTTCTTCTTTATCCTTACATCTTGTATATTCATTTACAATGACAATCCAAACCCCAAACTTCATGGATTTAAGATATATGTGCATTCAATACTTCTAATAAGTGTAGTCTAAACCATCAAAGAATAGAAGTCGGTTTGTGGCATATCCCTTAGCCA
Organism: Platanus orientalis; assembly: GCA_025762735.1. Classification (NCBI taxonomy): domain Eukaryota; kingdom Viridiplantae; phylum Streptophyta; class Magnoliopsida; order Proteales; family Platanaceae; genus Platanus; species Platanus orientalis. The sequence continues at coordinate 3,048 of JAOXJP010098171.1, read as the reverse complement.
TTTCGGAAATCACAAATCTTTTATCCTCGGGTTGTCAAGCCCAATTAGAGCAACCTTGCTCTAATATCAAACGTAATTCCCAAAACAGTGATCCTTAGATCCTAAAAAGGGGTGAATAAGATCTCAGACTTATTTAAAATTCTTTTAAATTATTTGATCCTCTTCTGATTTATGAAACTCTTATTTTAATATGTAACGAAATATTTTATCAAGTAAATTAACTTTCTATAAACTTATCATAGACCACTATACCATGCACTATAGTGTTACCTGTAGCAAAGCGGGAGATGGGTTGATAAATTCCCTGAGGTTTCTTGATTAATTATTTTACTTTATCCTTAGTTAGAGTCACTTATTATGTTGGGCTATTTTGCAAAAATGAAATAAGCATAAAACACTAGGTAAGATAAATTGCAAACTAAAATTCCCAAAATGGTGATCCTTAGATCCTAGAGGGGGGTGAATAGGATATCTAGACTTATTTAAAATTCTTTTAAATTATTTTGTCCTCTTTTAATTTACTTAACTTTTACTTTAATATGCAGCAAAATATTTTATCAAGTAAATCAACTTTATATGAACTTATCATAGACCAATATACTCCGTCATTCACTATAGTGTCACCTATAGCAGAGTGGGAGATGGGCTAATAAATTCCCTAAGGTTGTTTGATTAATTATTTTATTTTAACCTTATTTAGAATCACTTCTTATGTTAGCCTATTTTATATAAATGAAATGAGCATAAAACACAAGATAAAATGTAAACACCATACAACACAAGGATTTATAGTGGTTTAGCACACTGGGCCTATATCTTAACCGTTAATTTAATTAGAATTGTACTTGTAGACTATTATAAACGAAATTAACAAAACATTGATTTACTTACAAGATCCAGAAAACCCACTCCTTTGTAACTACGTTCCTAGTGATTCCAATGGACGCGCTTCGTCCAGTGACTTTGATGGATTAACTTCCAATTGGCTTTGGCAAGTGAGGTGAGAATCCACCTCCGGTGACTTCGGTGAAGGCTACTAACTATTGTAGATATAGATGATCTTCTCACTTTGGGTTTCCTCTTGTGTAGGCTAATTTATCTATGAAAACCCAACCCTTTGTCTCTACAAGTTTAACTAAGAAGTTTAGGAAGCTTACTCAAGACCTTAAACAAGGTTTAACTATGGTGAAATGCTCTCAAGGTTATAGGTGAAAAGGAATCTAACTCATATAATCCTTGGCCCTCTATTTGACTTGAACTCACAAGGATTTTCTTTTAGAATCATTCATATATGTTATACAAACCAATGGGGTTTATTCCCCTATTTATAAATTTGAAAAATCAGCCCAAAATCCTCTAATAAATCTATTAAAATGGTATAAAAAATAGTTGTTAGGAGAATCTTGAGTAAGATACCTTTCCATTTCAGAAAATGTTCATTGAGCCACTCATTTTGAATACTTATGGGGCCCAAGCAAACATCTAGATCAAAAGTTATGGCCAAGCCATTTTTTCTTTTCAACACTTTTTTATTTTACTTATTTTTTATCAATATGGTCTATCATTTATCCAAACCTTTTTGGGTCTTCTCTAAGATTTGGATAGGTCCATTGGTCCATACCCAAACACCAAACCTTATCACTTACCTACATTTACCTTTTAATTAAATTTTGAAGATCACAGTTGGCTTCTTGAGGTTGTATGTCCTTGGAGCTTGAGACTTCTTGAAGCCTTCAATGAGTCATGAGTCTCTTGTTGTTTGTTGGTCTTCTTGCTTTGACTTTTGACTTAAAACACTTTTTCGGACTTGTTTTGGACTTACATAATTTTACATAATTTGTATGATCCAAAACACTAACCACACATTATATGCACAGTTTTAGAATGTGATTGACAAATTATAAAATACCTAATAATCTCCCCCTTTGTCAATTCCATGACAAAACCTTAAAATATACAAAATTTGCAAATAAAAACCTAGTAAATGTTATCTACCCATAACTTCTCCCGCTTTTTTTTCATGAGTTGACAAATTTGGGGTCCTCCCTTAAGATGTGAAGATATTTCCTACAATACATCAAGAACAAAATACATTTCTCTAAAATGCGCATGATTAATTCCAAAAAAATTAACTTTAAGCATAATTTCAGAAAAATAGATTTAAATATATAGATCATTGAAATACCATGTAGGTTTATCCTAAGGGGGTTGAATAGGATTTATAAATTTCTATGCCCTTTATTCAATTGTTGAGATTAATTTTAATTTAATTTTAATCTTCTTAAAAGTAGCCTAAGTGTGTGTGTGCTATAAAGTATCTACTTAGTATTTTTATCAAACAAGTGATGTGCAAGAGTAGCAATAAACATAAAAGTAAAGAGACAAGAAATCACACACTCAATCCACAATAAGAGATTTATAGTGGTTTGGCACGATGGCCTATGTCTACTCTTCTAAAACTCACTTTCAAGCTTATGTATATTTCATTTAGATTGCCTAATACAACCTAAATAAAAAATATACAAAACCTATCTACTTGCACAAAGTAAGCTAAGCACTACACTAGGTGTCTCTGACGAGTATGGTTTGTTGATGCAAGTGCATCATTTGTCAAATTCATAGGCAAAGGTGTGGAAGAAGCTTCAACAATCAAGCCTTGAAGACCATGACTCAAGTTGGGCTCCAACACCCAAGAAGGTAAAGGCATGCATGTAGCTTTATAAGATTCATATAATATGACCCAAGATATGTCCCCACACATGGTTAAACAACCCAAAATGATTCCAAAAGGTTGTGGACCCCCTAAGTATCACAAAACAGTGAAAATGTAAAATTCACTATTTGTAATCGATCACAAAAGTGAGAAGTGAAATTTTCACTAGTTGTGATCGATCACAAAACCCATGATTGATCACAAACAAGAAAAATGGCCTCCCAAGGATTAGGCCTTTTCTCCATAATCGATCATACCATGGGTCCTAAAAGCCCCATAATCGATCACAAAGTCCATGATCGATCATGGACTAATTATGACTTAAAGGTGGGCCC
>JAOXJP010098160.1:0-14474 GCA_025762735.1 Platanus orientalis | reverse complement strand
ATATTCACCTTAAGGTTTGGTAGTTCTACCTTAGGCTCTTTCATATGCACCTTCATGATTTTCTATTACAATTCGAGTAGCATCGATGATAACAGGAATATGCTTGAAAAAGTCCCTCATAACTACGAATCTTCCCTTATCTTTCCTAAAGCCTTTCCAAGTTGTAGACAGTTCCTAGTTTCGCTACCCAAGGTATATAAATTTTTCTTTTTATGAAATTTTACATATTGTATTATCAAGATATCTTCTTGTAGAAAAGTATATGGAAAGTCAACTGAGATGGTTTATTCATGTGCAATGAAGACCAATCACTACACTAGTAAGAAGTGAGGTGATGCAAATTGATGGTGTTAAATGGAAAGGGGAAGGAGAAAATTGACTTGGGTTGAAGCAATGTGGAAAGACATGGGTGCTTGTAATTTAACAGCAGATATAACCGAAGAAGTGGAATGGCAGAGCAAGACTCGTGTAGCTATCCCCAAGTAGTTGAGATAAGGCTTTGCTGTTGTTATCGTTGTTGAAGTACATGAAAAATAAACCTTTCAGAACTGGTATTTAATTCATGGGTTGCATCCACTCTATTGTTTATCACCTCTTCAAAAATCAAATTTTCATTGCTAGCTTCATCAATAACAATACAAATTAACGTTCCAATTCAAAGCTTAGATCGTCACCTTAGTTAGGATTGCAGCATGTGTCTTTTCTAGAATGACATGTAGACTATTACAGATGATGTGCTTGATCACCATCTTGCGAATTTGCACCATTGGATTAGAAATCTTAGATTCCTCAATTATTAATTGTAGCAATTGTTGTTGTAAGGTCATCCTTGGCACCTGATGAACCTTCCTATTTATGTGGGAACCATGCAAATTTTTCTCGTAACTTTCAAAGTTACCATTGATTCATCACACCTTTTGCAAGAGTCCCAAATAATGTCATCTCTCTGATTTCCGACGATCTAAAAGCGTAAGACCTGCTACGTTGTGAAAACATTGTGGCGGAACCTACTATGATACCAAACTAATGGAGGTTCTATCAAGAGAAAGAATAAAACACACCAAACAGAATATCTAACAACCATGGGTATGAAATAGGGTGGGGAACTCTAGGATTTTGATAAAATAAATAAATAAACAGGGAATTCTAGGATTTTGTGAGAAACTTTATAAATCAAAGAGAAATAATAAAACAAAATTTTTAATAGGAAAATCAATAACTAATATTGCAACCATGGGTATCAAAGAGGTATAGAACTAATCTAAAAATAAACTCTAAAATAAATAATTTCATCACAAAGTTATAAGTTATACCCTCTTAGTATTTTGCCCATAACTTTCCCTTTGCATTCACCATATATTGGACTCATTGAAAAAGAAATAAACCTTAAATTGACACCAAAATCAAGTCAAATGGACGACCTTTGACCCTTAAAAATAAGACATAAAGAAAAGTGACTAACATTGGACTTTCAGTTTCTTAAAAACTTTTCTTCTACAATTAGGAATCCTAACCCAACTTAGAAACTAAATAAAATTTAAACCAAATAAAAACAAATTCTAGAAAACATAATGATCAAAGTCCTAATCAAACAACTACTAAAACTAGTGGAATGATGTGATGGGTCTCTTGGGCTTCCTGGACTGGACTTGATGGCCTTCAAAAATAGACTTTTCAATCCCACAAACTTGAATATTGGCTTATGCATCCCTCGCCAATCTTGCCCTGAAATACATCCCAAGCAAGCAATACAACCCTAATAATCATAATAGCATAAAACATACTCAGTTGCCCTGAGCTACAGTCAAATATAGCTCCAACAGTAGTGACCAAGGAGGCAAGGAACCTGTTTCCTATTACAAATAAAATGTTTGTTGAATAATGTTTCCATTGTCAGAATGCCTAAAGTAAAAATGTTCTAGAACAAGAATTTTTATAATCTGTTTTTCGTGAATTTTCCTAGCTCCATTTATTTGACTGCCAACTATGCCTTCAATTAACAACATGCCAAAGACTGTATTGCTCCATCCTCCACATTGAGCATCAACTTCAATTGCGAGATCACTCAAGTCACCATTCCCCTTTAAAAGCTGATGCATTTGGGTAATAAAGAGAAGCAAATATCAGGGGGGGGATTGGTGGGGGGCAGTACTAAACTTAACAAACTTGAAGAAATCAAACCAGGGACTGACTTTTATCATCCTATGGATCCTTAACATATAGAACCAAAAAAACAAATTTTGGGTAAAAAAAATTTAGCCTTCAATAGACACCAATTTTACAGCTTGAGAAGGAAGAGAAAGAAATGCTCAAAAAGACATTAAAACCTTCAGGTTTTCTTTTTTCAAAAGCAGGACCTCATAAAACATATGACTTCTCATCATTTTGTGCAATTTCCACATAGAAACTCTGAGGCAATTCCGAAAGAAAATATTATACTAACATTCTCATCCCTCAATGTCAACACAGAGGATTCTAAGAGTTTTTGTTCTTTGTCTATTTCACAAATTTTTTAGTAGAAGAAGCAGGCAATCCCATCTCAGAATTCAAATCCCAGATTTTCACCAGAAACATCAACAACATGAAGAAATAACGGCTTCTTACAATAAAACAATTGCACAGATAAAGGACTCAAAGCATTGTAAATAATGGAACTACGTCTGAATACTTAAATCTCCGATCACAACCAAATCAATCGAGCCCTAAAAATTCGAAACTGAAACATATATCACTTTAAGAACCAATAATTTTCTCGTACTAAATCAACAGATTAAAAAAAAAGCATTAACTGATCGAATTCATCTCCGCAAATTAAAACAAGAATAATCAAAACTTTAAAACAAAGAAGGAAAAAAATCTCAAAATTCTCACTTCCGAATGTGTCGTTTGCCATGCAGAGAAAGATGAGTCCATCGGATCTGAGTATGTGAAATATATACCGATCTTGCGAGAAACAAAGCCTCGAATCAGCTTCGGACGGCAATTTCTCCAAAATCCTTCGAGCAACGGCACCAGTGTTTCCAGAGACGGCACTGAACTCAGCGAGAACGACGTTTCCCCTCGCGACTACTGCGTAGAGAATCGCCATTGTTGCGGAGACTCGAGGCCTCTAGGTAGATTACAGAGCTATCATAGAAGGATTTCTATGATTTCTTTTTCATTGGATTCGTCGATCGCAGAGGGAAGAAAACGACAGGAATTTATAATTTAAAACGTAATCTTCCGAGTTTGAGAGGGAGGAACGAAGGTTGAGGGAGTAGCAGTTGGGGAAACCCGCTCCTTCACCAGACAGTCCACGGCGCCCTTTTCGCTCTGTTCTGTTTTTCTTTATTATATATGTTTTTTCCCTAAGCAATGCTAGGCTGTAGCAAGGATTCACGGTGAGCTCTAACAAGTGTTCATAACCTTGGATCTGAATTATTGTGATGCAAGCTTTTTTCATTTTGAAATCGAAATAAATGTTTTTGAAGGATTTGGTGTCTGTGATGGTGTACAGAACAAGGGGACTTCACATGGAATCCAATCGCCAATAGGCAGGGGTTAAATGAAACTTCAAATTCCCATCCATTTTATTTGAGGTAGGTTTGTGAACGCCCCCCTAAAAACCGCTAACCACGGCCCTGACAGGGGACTGGCAGATTAGCGCCAAAAAGTGATTTGATACTTCTTTTTTTTTACCGGAAGGGGGGTAGGAACGCGGGATCAGTTTATGGACGCTTCTCTTAACAAATGCTCATCACGGCTCCTTGTCAGGGGCGGACACATCAGCATTGAAAAGTGATTTTCACTTTTTTGGGAGCGCATATTCACTTTTTGGGGCTGACGTGCCTGATAAGGAACAGTGGTTAGCATTCATTAAGGTGAGCATTTTTTATCCATTCACGGGGAATGCATATCACTTTTCAGCACTGATGTGCCTGCCTCTAGGGCAGTGGTTAGCATTAGTTAAGCAGAGCGTTCCCAATCCTCTTTGATATTATTTGAAGAGGGCGTGAATCACTTTTTGATGTGTTGTGTCCCCCTTTCATGTTAGGAGCACAAAATCTTAGGAGATTTTATTCCATATGACGGACCTAGGACATACCAAATCGTGGACAGGATATTGGTTGTCTTTTGAAATTGAAGCGGCACCCACTTCTACCTTCCTTCTCGGTTTGGGATCAAATGTTGGACACCAAGCCACCAAGGGACGTCATATAGAGTACGATGGGTGAAATTTTGAAATTTCATCTAACCCCACCTTTTTATTTCATGTGAAGTCCCTACCAAATCCTGGACAGGACTAGTGGTATTTTGAACTTTACTTCGTGGTACCTATTTACCGTTCCGGAGCAAATGTCCTGTCTGGGATTTGGTGTCCGAGACACAAGGGAGCATCCTCTGAAATAAAATGAGTGGGAATTTGAAACTTCATATAACCCTTACCCATTTTATACCATGTGATATCCTAAGATACCAAATCCTTGACAGAACATATATTATACCTTCCACTCATCTTCAACTAAAATGCCCTTCCCCACGGCACGTAGGGGATCAACGAGGATTACATAATAGTAGTTTGTGTCCCATTATAGGTTAGCCACTTAGTCAGATTGTGGGTAAGGGTGTCAATGAGCCGAGCTGAACTGAGCTCGGCTTGAGTTTGTCACATGAAGACAAAGCTTAGGTTAGGCTTGGCTTGGGCTCATAAAGGTAGGCTTGGCTTGGCTTGGCTTGTCAAAAAAAAGCCCAAGAGCATATTAACCCAATCTGTCTTGTTTAAACATTGTAATTGTCCCAATATATAATATAAATATTATAAAATTCTTAACCAAGGCCAGCTTTTAGGGAACTGATCTTAATGAAGCTCTCTGGCTCACTTAGAAGACCAGCTTATGTGACCTTAAAACAAGGCTCAAGCTCGGCTAATTGATAGCCCTAATTGTGGCTATGAAGGATGTTATGTTCACGATTTGGTGTCCAGGGCAACAGGGGATGTCATATGGAATAAAATGGGTGGATGAGGCATTTTTTGAATATGGAATATGCATTTTATTCCATATGAAGGCCCATGATGTCATGGACACCATCTTAGACACCAATTATGGACAGAACATCCTTTTCCTATGTAATTATTTGTTGGGTGTCCGGATCCTCTCCCATCCGCAATATATCTTGGGACTAGGAGAGACACACATATTATCTTTTCTTTATTAAGCTATAAGAAAGAACCCTACAAAAAAATTATGGTGATTTTCACTTTTTGGGCTATGTGCATGCCTCTCCCAATCGCAAAAAATATTGCAGATGGGAAATGATCCTTTTTGGTTCATTGGCTACCTTTTTTTCTTTTTTTTTTATATATATAAACCATGGATTTATTAATAAGAAGAACGTTGCATAGAAGCAGCTACATCCAAGGAGAGTTCAGGTTCTATGCATAAAGGAGGAGTCATCGCCCATTCTTTTAGAGACATAGAACCTAAACCGCTCTTAGCAAGGCGGTCAGCAGCTGCATTAGCACATCTTCTAGTATGGGTGCATGAAAACAAAATGAAGAGGCTACGTAACATACGACAATCATGAATAGGACCACAAATAGTCCACGGGATAGGACCCTCATGATCTAAAATAAAAGAGATAATTTCAAGAGAATCACCCTCTAAAGTCACATGAGTAAGACCCAACTTGTGGGCTGTAGTAAGAGCCCACCGAGCTGCAAAACACTCTGCATCTAGGGTCGAATTAGCAATGCCACATTTCCGATAAGCATGGATAAAAGTCTCCCTCCAATCATGAATGACAACTCCCACCCCATAAGAGTGAGTGGACTCACAAAAAGCTCCATCGAAATTAACTTTGATCACATCTTCCTTCAAATGTCTCCAACAAAGGTACTTGTTTCTCGTGTTTGGGCACAAAAAAGATCTATTGCTAACCAATGACTCATTTAGTAACCTGAAAGCAGTAGAAGAAGCATTAGTCATATTAAAAAGGAGATTTTTCAAAAATCGTCTTGTTTCTAGCCTTCCAAATAGTCCAAGCAAAGATAGCAATAATGCATAAAAGATCAGAACGTTCAAGTTTAGAAAGAGACGTCATATTACATCACTATGAAATCCAACTCATGAAATAAAGGTTTGTGTCAAAAACAGTTCTAAGGCATAGGGGAGAAGCAAACCAGATAAAGGCAACAACACCACACCTCACCAAGCAATGCATGGTAGACTCTTTTGCCTCTTTACACAAAGGGCAGAGTTCATAAATAGAGACTTTCCTCTTGATAAGATTATCTTTAATAGGGAAATCATCTGTACATGCCTACCAGAGAAAGTGCTTGACTTTCGGGGGGATATTAAGGGCCCAAATGATATGCCAAGGGATGGGAGGGAGAGAAGGAAAGGGATTCAATGTAGGATTAATGGGAGGGGATTGAGATTAAGCAGTAGACAAAAAATAAGAATACTTGACAGAGAATAAACCTTTCTTATCTGGACTCCATATCAGCTTGTCACACATGGGACTTTGAGGAATAGGAATTCTTTGGATAAGAACCTTTTCCTCATGAGAGAGCCAATTACTGATACTAGAGAGATCCCAAGTTCTCTCCTCTTGGTTGATCAACTGGTGGACTTTATGAACCTGAGGAGGTTCTTGGGAGATAGGGAAAAGCTTAAAATTGCTAGCATTTAGAATCCAAGGATCTTTTTATATCAATGTCCCTTCCATCACTCACATTCCATAGCAGGCCTTTGATAAGGAGATCTCTACCCCTAAGGATACTATTCCATGCCCAAGAGCAATTATTTTGGTATCTTATAGAAAGAATGGACGTTCTAGGAAAGTAAAGGGCTTTAAGAACTTTAACCCAAAGGCTATTTGGATTGTGGAGGATCCTCCAAGTCTACTTGGTCAAAAGAGTCAGGTTGAAGTTGTGGAGGTCCCGAAAGTCAAGACCTCCATCTCATTTATTCTTTTGGAGTTTATCCTAACTTATCCAATTTATTTTTTTATCATTGTCCGCACTTCCCCACCAAAACTTACGATGAATGGAGTTAATCGATTTACAAATAGTTTTGGGAAGTAGGAAACAAGACATTGCATATGTGGGGATAGCAGCAACCACAGACTTAAGAATGACCTCTTTCCCAACCTGAGATAGAAGTTTGCCTTTCCATCATTGGACTTTCATCCTCGTCCTATCCTCAATATATGAGAACAAATAAATTTTGTCTTTGCCTATAGAAGATGAAAGTCTAAGATACGATCCAAGATTTTGAGCTTGTTTGATATCTAGACTCCCCAAAATAATTCTCCTAAATTGTCTAGGGGTATTCTGGCTAAAGATGACTTCAGATTTATCTTGATTAATAGTTTGGTCCGAAACAGTACTAAATTGAGAGAGACACTCCTTAATTTGGTTCACATCACTGGGAGAGACTTTTGAAAAAATGTAGCAATCATCTGCAAACAATAGATGAGAAATAACAGGACAAGACCTGTTAACTTTAATCCCAGAGATAGCATTCAATCTTTCAAGATTAATCAAAGACGTAGAAAGTCCCTCAGCACATAATAAAAAAAGAAATTGAGACAGAGGATCCCCTTGTATAAGACCACGAGAAGGGGAGATTACTTTCCCAGGAGAGCCATTGATCAAGGTCTTATACGTGACAGAGCCCATACACTCCTTAATCCAGCCTCTCCAACTTTCATTGAAGCCCACCTACTTCATCGTATCAAGGATCATGGACCATTCCACACGATCATAAGCTTTAGTCATGTCAAGCTTAATGGTCATGTGATGGTTATTCGATTTATCTTTTTAACAAAATGCAGGACTTCATGGGCAATCAATATATTATCTGAGATTTGGCGACCCCTCACGAAGCACTCTGATGAGGGAAAATAATCTTTGGGAAAACCTCTTTCATTCTATTAGCCATTGTTTTTGCAATAATCTTGTAAAATGCATTACAAAGGCTAATCGGTCTAAAGTCATAAATAGCTTCAGGGATTTTGATTTTAGGGATAAGGGTTATGAAAGTTTGATTGATGGAGCTGAGGAGGGAACTATTATTAAAGCAATCTCTAATAGCCCCAATAACATCCGTTCAAACAATATCTCAATGTTCTTGAAAAAACCCTACCTGGAAGCCATCTAGACTTGAGACTTGCAGTTTTCCCATTTGAAAAGCCACCTTCTTGATTTCCTTATCACAGAAGTTCATATTCATGAGGGATTTGGAATCATCCAAGAGGATGAGATAAGAATTCTTAGTAACCTCATAAATCTGGCTAGGAGTAGGCATATTGGACCTATACAATATAGAAAAATAGTCATTCACAGCTTTATGAATCTTCTCTTGGCCTTGAATCCACTCACCATCATCATTCTTAATAGTCGAAATTTTGTTGCGAGCTATTTTAGCTAAAGTGGAAAGATAGACGAATTTTGAATTTCTATCACCCCATTGAAGCCAATTAATCCTATATTTTTTGGTCCATCTAATTTCACTTTTCTTTAACCAATCATTAAGGTTAGCTTCCTCATCATTTATAGCTTTCAAATTTTCCTCATCGGTGTCTTGATTATGGAGAACCTTCAGTTTGGCCCTAGCTTCATCAATATTGCTATCAATATTATCGAAGACCCTTTTGTTTCAATTGTGCAAAGATAGAGGGAGAGCATCCAACCTCCTTTTAACCTTATTGAGGCCACCAGAAAGGTCTTTGCAAGCCCAAACAGATTCAATATGGTATTTGTAGTTAGGATGACTAGTCCAGGCCCATTCAAATCGAAAAGGCCTAGGCAAGAGTTTAGACAAGGGGAGAGAATCTAAAATAATACAACAGTGATCAGAACCTTACATAATCGTATTTTTCAGTAATGACTTTAAGGTAGATAGAGATCCAAGCCTCATTACTAACAACACAATCTAGTTTTTCCTTTCTACCACGATCCTCACTCTGTTTGTTTCTCCAAGTAAATGGAGGACCATAATGACCCATATCAATCAAGTTTCCTTAGTCCAGAATGCGGTGGGCCTTTCTAAGGCAACTATTAGGGATCCTACTACCTCCCATCTTATCTTTTCTGTCCCAAATATAGTTCTAATCCCCTATACACATAAGCGGACCCGATATCAACCTAACTTTCCTAATAATCAAGTCATAGAATTCATTTCTAATATCTTTATTAGGCTGACCATAGACAAAGATAGCTCTCCAAAGGGTATTAGAATCCTTGTCTTTTATCCTAGCACTAATAAAATGGGTGTTCAATTCAATGACTTTTAAATCGATATCTTTTCTCTAAATTAGCACCAGACCACCCGACCTCCTAACCAAATCCACCGCTTTCAAATTCCAATCTTTGAAAATACCATATTTTTTATAGAACTTATCACCTTGACACTTGGTTTCAGAAAGAAATACAATTTGCGGGTTTTTGGACTTAATCATCACCCTTAATGCTCTAGCTGTCAGGGATTTTTCGATTCACTGACAATTCCAAGTGGAGATCCTCATAGGTAACCGAGGTGCTGTTTTGGGACAAACATCAGAACCAATTTAGACATTTTGGATAAAAGGTAAAAACATATTTGGGGGATGCAGACGATAGTAGACACTTTAATCCAATATACTTCGAATCTAGAGTATTGGATTCCTATGCCAAGAAGATTCGAGGGAAGAGACCCACCTTTCAGAGAAGATAACTTCCCTATAATATGGGAATCTAGGGGGGTTGGAACCAAGGAGATGGAATCCCTGATATGGGCCTATAGTGAGTGGGACAAAGGTGAAACCGCAAATAGTTAATCATCTGGACATGATACTCATGGACTGAATTAAGGTTGACTACGTAAACACACTCATTGACCATAACTTAAGGAGTCCAGAAGGTTTGCTTAACTTGTTTTTTCCTTCCCATTTAGAGCAATTTGACTTCAGAAAATACAATCCATTATCCTTTGAATTGCGGCTTTGAAAAGAGGTTCGACTGCACCAATCTAGGATTGAATGTTCTGAACCACCCATTAGCCTTAACCACACTGAATCCAATGAGTAGACATATGAAACTAATTTCATCCTATGATTACTCATTTTACACAAGACAACCCTCTTTTCTACCCACTGAAGCAAGAACTAAAACCATGGTGAAAGGTACTTGAGAAATGAAGCATACCTTGCTGCATGAACTTTTGAAACAACTAGAAGGGAAAGAGAAGTGTACCTTGCTCATCTTTAGCTCACAACAATATCAAACTATGAGATATTGAGTTAGGGTTACCTCACTCCGCTTGTCAAAGTGGAAGCACATGACTTTGTTAGGTTTCACAGCTGGATCCTCATCACTTCTATTCCGCTTTGTAGATGAATCCATTTCCTATGTCATGGTGGAGAGCATATTTGCCTCATTGACATTCCCCAAGGATAGGCACTGGTAACTTCCATCACCCCTGGTTGTTTTTGATTCCCCCTCTTGAGTGTCCCATCAGGGGGGGTGTCGCACTTGATATCAAACCCAAAAACTCTTACCTTCACACCCTATGTGACAAACAAATTTCCACCGTGCTTTTAGGGGTCTGGCTGTCAGATTCATTAAATACCTCACTGAGAGCCGTTGGGATTTGACAAGGCAAGAGCACATCAGCCACTGTTTCTAGCCGAGCCATAAGATGCTTTGTCAATTGAGTCGACTCACGACCAACCAGGTCATCTTCAACCTGTTGCATAGCTTGGAGACGCTCTTGCTTTTGAAGACCTCTGTTAGTCAAGTGAATACTACCTAGAGCCCATTGCTTCCAATTCTTGTCTCTACACAATCTCTATAGCTTCACAGATCACAAATCCACATCTGCAAAGCTCCACAGACAGATCTCAAGACACAGATTCATCTCATCAAAGACAAGAACTACACCTCCTTCGCTACACAAAACCATAACAACACCTCCAAGGGAGGTCTAGATAATAAGAACCATCTCTCCGAAGATAGAGCTTAACAAAGAAGCATCTCTAAGAAGAAAGAGCTTAAACAAAGAAACATCTCTCAAAAGAAAGAGCTTAAGAGTAACTACATCCACTAAGAGAACAATTAGGAGAACTCTTTGTTGGCTATCTTGTTAGTATATCAAGACGTGTAAGAGCATACAACTTCATCAAATTGAGTTTATAGACAAAGAACAAATATGATGTGACCAACGATAGATGTGAAATGTATGACTGCACCACCTGTTGACATGTGAGGGTACTTAGGGTTAAAATAATTAAAAAGGTGTTCAAATACAAATGTTGGTATACCAACCTTAAGAAAAAATATATATATCCGTCAATCTATGGTGCATATGGCACATGATCACACAATTTTTTTTTGTCACATAACATTTGTTTTGTTATATGCACCACAGAATTTGACTCTTACCAAAAAATAGAAACATAAAATTATGGATTATGTAGGACAATTTAGAGAATGACTAAAGTTGAAATGACATCAGGGCTGACACATCAGCACCCAAAAAGTGATATACATTTTTTGGGGGATTTTTGTTGTTGCCTTTTGACATTGATGTGTTGACATGATGTCATTCCAACTTTAGCCACTCCCTAAGTTGTCCTACCAAATCTTCTAAGTAAAATTTGACAAAACAGATGCCATGTTTCAATTCAAGATCTTTTTTTTTTTATTTTTTTTATCCGTTTTAGGTAATTAAAAAACATCATTAATCAAAGAGAGTTAACATTTATACCCGAATATTGGACTATAAATTTCTCAGCCAATGAAGATGAGAACCCCAATACTTCAGGATAGAGAATTTCAAACCGTGCTTAGCCAACTTATTAGCTGCACTATTGCAATTTTTCTTAAACACAACAAAAAGGCACCTGTTAAAAAAAAATACGAGTAATGCCTACAATCAAAAGGCAAACTTCTTATAGACCATGGATTCATCTCAACTTCACCCTTTTATGTAATAAATGATTTCAAGGGAATCACCTTTTTAAATCCTAAGATATGTGTTGTAAGTAAACTGAGACGAGTTGTATAACGTTCAACCACCAACAAAGAATCCACCTGACATTTCTTTGTCCTAACATAAAGAAGACCACTATCATCGTTCTTGATAACGAAACCAACTGAAGAGTTTGAATGGAAAGTCCCATCGAAATTAATCTTGAAGATTCTTTCACTTGAGGGTTCCACCTAAATGTTTCAACAATGCTATCATCCACAAATTTGGACGCTCCACTTTGAAGTTATGCATCTTCAGGAGCCATTTGATCATCCAAATTTGAGTGGATTAGAAAATAAATTTGAGAATCCAAAAAGTATAATAAATATAAAGGATTAGAAAAGGAATTGAAAGCAATATAATAATTCCTTTAGTTATTTGATTGTTAGGAAATAGAAAATAAATTTTTTGAACCCAGAAGGGATCAACGGTCAATACAATCGAGAGGAGTTTCTATTTGATTTGGTCACAAATCTGACCTCCTAAGATGAAAAAGGAAACTAAAAAAATTACAAAGGGATGAATTTCATTGGATTTGCAAGAAAATCGATAGGTTTATAATCCAACCAACCAGGTGCAGAGAATCCATCTAATCAATGAAATCCTATTCCAAATTCCAAACATAGTTGTAGTATCTTGAAACACTGTTTCATAATATTAAAAACATTGAAGTGGACATTCTCAAATATTAATACTTTTCCAAACATTCTAAAAAAATGTAGCAATAATAGAAAGAAAATTGCATTTATCACTTTTACATTGAAATTTTACATTACGCCATGATTTGATCCATTTAACAAAAGAAGTGGAAATGTCATGAACAATTATAAGGGTAAAAGGAGAAGCAAACCAAACAATGGCCACAAGACAACATTTAACTAAGCAATTAATTATGGATTCAGAATCCTTTTTACACAAGGGACAGCAGGCATCCATATTTATTTTCTTTTCAAAAGATTACCTTTGATAGAAAGAGATTCTTTACATGTCCTCTGTACAAGAATTTGATCTTTAAATACTTTAACATGTAACTAGCGAATACACCTGTGTGAGCACGGGTGATTAGTCAAAATTGTATTTGTTAAAAGAAATAGTGAGACCTAAAAGAAACAAAAGATTAATTTGAAAATAATTGATAAGAATAAATCAAAGTCATAAAATTAATAAATAATGAGACTTCTAAAAAAAAAAAAAAAATTCCTTAAATTCAAATGCTAATTTCACAACTATAATAATAATTAAGAAGAAATCGATATCATAAAATACATATATAAATAAAATGAGCCTTCACTAAAAAAGAAAATAAATAAATTCCTTAAATTTGAATGTGTTAAATAAATAAAATGAGACTTTACAAAAAAAACGGGGGGTCGGGTTTAGGTTGAGTCGTACAGTCATACACTCTTGACACTGAAATTCCGAAATGGATCTTAGAGGGGGTGAATAGGATCTTTATAAAACATTTATTTATTTTTTTAATTTTTAAATAAGTTATTCAACCCCTAATTAATTAATTAATTAATTAATTAAAGTAATATGTAACGAAATATCTTTTAATTTAGTAAATTGCTTTTCTTATAAATTTATCATGGACCACGAGGTTCTGTCATGCATTATAATGTTACGTATAGTAGAGCGAGAACATGACAGATAAATTCTCTAAGGTAGTTTGATTAGTCTTTTTATATTCACCTTAATTAGAACCACTTGTTGTATTAGACTGTTTTGTATAACTATGAACATAAACAATAATAATAACAAGTAACTAAACCACAACACCACAAATTTATAATGGTTCAACCTTTCGACTTAAGTCTACTCTCTAACCAGCTCCTCTGAACCTATTTAATTTTTATTAATAGTTATTCTCAACTATTACATGTGAATTAATAAACCTTAAATTTATTTATAAATAACAGAAAATCTACTCTCTTGTAAGTGTGCTCCAAGTA
Source organism: Platanus orientalis (assembly GCA_025762735.1). Classification (NCBI taxonomy): domain Eukaryota; kingdom Viridiplantae; phylum Streptophyta; class Magnoliopsida; order Proteales; family Platanaceae; genus Platanus; species Platanus orientalis. Next base: position 529 of record JAOXJP010098160.1, on the reverse strand, counting down.
ACTCCGATAGGTATGCTTCATTTAGTGACTCCGATGAATTAACTTGTACTTGGTGATTCCGACAAGTGTTTTACGAACACGCCTTTAATGACTTTGATAAAGACTGAGAATCTACCTTCGATGATACTGGTAAAGGCTACGAATAAATTGAAAACAAAAAAATCTTCATTCTTCATAATACTTTTTGTGTAGACGAATTTAACTTGTTGAAACACTTTTTCTTATTTCTAACAAATATAACTAAATGATTTATAAAACTCTTGCAAGACCTTAAAAGGGTTTAACTATAAATACAAATTATTAATGTCATACATCAACAATAATGATTTAATTCATAGGTTTATTGGCTCTCTCTGTTCTCTTTTAACAAAGATTTAACTATTTTTTCAAGTATGAATCCATGAAGCCTATCGTCCTTATTACCGTTTTTAGTTGTTTTTTATCCGTATCCGACGGTTATTAGAGGCGGTATCACACAAGGCCGATATCGTAATATCATACCATGGACTGGTGTTTCAAAACACAACCC
>JAOXJP010098149.1:0-14474 GCA_025762735.1 Platanus orientalis | reverse complement strand
CAGCTTCAAGTACCCTACCGCTAGGTCACATCAATAGGCGAATGAGCTATATACTTGCTCAAACATTTTAGGTACCTAGTCACTAGGTCACATTTATAAGTGAAGATGGCCATAGTGCCCCTAGCCTTTTTATGGCTTCTGGTACTAATCACCTGGTCACATCAATAAGTGAAGATAGCCCTAGTGACCCAATATATATGGTTTGTTTTTATCGGAGACTCTACGTGGCCATATGGTTTTAGACTTACTTTTGGATTTCTCAGGAACCATTGTAGGTTCGTTTGTATTTAGTGATAATTTGGTATTTGGATCATCGTAGATATTTTGCACAAGGCATGTAGCATACTTTCTTACTCTACATGCATTTATTTATTTATGTAGTATATGGTAGTTGGTACATGGCATATAGCATATAGCTTTAGTACCTGCATGTTTTGGGACTGTCTTGGTTTAGATTCTTACTTAATTATTTTGAAGCATGAGCCTACTTGATTCTAGTAGAGATACATGCATATTGTTGATGTATGCATTTATGTACTCTATATCCCTCCTCTACTTTGAATCACTCTATCTATTTTTTTACCTATTTTGTTTCCCTTTTGTGTTTTATAAACTGCATACCCTCTCACTAAGCCCATCAAGTTTACCCCAATTGGCACCCCCTACAGATGATTAAGTGTACAGGTATGGATCGTGCCTTAGGACGTGGGTGAGTCTAAGGAGTTGTGCAGTTGGCCCAATTATTCTATCTTTAGTTTATTTCTTTTGGATGAGAGATTTACATTTTGTTATTTAGGATGGGCCCCTTCGCAGGTAAGATTTGTATACACTATTATTGTGGGCATGTCAAGGCCGTTTTACTTTTGATATTCTGATATTTGAATTTTGTTGTCATCTTATTACTTTCACTGCACTTACTTTGGATCATGACTATTATTATTATTATTCCAATGCGATATGTTTGCTTAAAATGGGCTTAAATGGATGTAAAAAGGGAAAGATGATCATTTACTTATTGAAAAAATATATGATCATTTATATGGAAATTAAAGTGAATAGGTAAAAGGGTTGATGACACACTCTAAGCTCATTGGTCTCTCTGCTAAGAAAAGGCTTTTGGGCTGGTCATTCCCATGTTACGGATCCGGACCTAGCCCACTCATAGCCCGTAGATTTGGGTCATGACACCAACTTGAAAGAATTTCCACAACTCAAGCTAAACAAGCAACCTCACCGAAGACATTGAAGTCAGATTTTCTAGCACTTGCCGAAGTCAATTGTGGATTCTCAAACGTCCCTCTAAGTCATTGGACATGTAACGCTTCTACACCCAGACTTGGATAACATCTGTATGCGCCCCAGATTCAGATCATTACATTAATCTCAATCTGTATTCCATATCATATAAGGTCTTTCATTTCAAACCATGATCTCATAGTCCATTACCTTTAATTTCAATAGAAGCATAAAACATTCATTTAAACATTTCCATAAACATTTAATTTGTACATAGAACACAACGGAAATAGTATACCATGACCACTAAGGTCTATCAATCTATCGAAGTATGTAGCAAAAATATAACTCATCTACTCAACCATCATGTGACCATAATTATAACATAAAAGTACCCACATCACATTGTATCATCAACATATAAATCTCTACAATCGTATTAAGTCAACTACATTAAAATCCAATATAAGGTAATTATTACATCCTTCCTAATAAAAGTCTCATCAGAGATGTAAAATCTGGAAACTGGTTCCCATAAGCTTCACCATACATGGTCAACCACCATCACATATTAGTCCATCACATCCTGTCCAAACCTATGCCAATTGGGGTGAGTTTCACGAGCTCAACAAATACAAATACAAACTATCTAAAAATGATAGATATAGCTTATACATAGGTTTTACTTACATAAAATAAACTTAAATAAAGATATGGAGCTCAAACTATAGGAGATAATAGCAAATCAGTCCATGGATGTAAATGAATAAACCAAAAATCGTATTTTCTACCATGGACAGCAAAGGAGTGTGTCATAATGTAATTATTAGTGTATTGTCTTTCTATTTCAAAACTAGTCAATAAATCATTTTTCGTAATCATTGTCATATTTCTTATCAATCATTAGGATTTAAATACATTCAATACCACTTGATTGGTTTACATATAGACTTGGTCAATATTCTCTTCATTAGTTCAATGTCATTTCATAATAGATTTCAAAGATTCAATAGTTGTACTCCATTGATGCGAGCCAATGGGAGGTCTCGGAACTATGTTCAATGGGGTTCAATAGGTTCAAATGAAGAAGAAGACTCTAGTCAAATCAATATCAATAACTTCTATCATTGCAATCCAATGGTAGGTTCCGAAACAATAATTAAAGGGGTTCAAGGAGTTAATACAATCTCCATTGTTGTAACCTAATTAATGGTCTTGAATAATATTTTCAAAGGGGTTCAAAGAGTCCAAAACAACAATCGAATATCCATTGTTGTGAAGGTCCCGAATAACATTACCCTTATTGTGACCAATGGTAAGTGCTAAAAATTGTATTATTACTCTATTGTTGTGACCCAATGGAAGGTCCCATATAAATTACCAGTGTAGTCGTCTGAAACTTACCATTGTTTCTACCCAATGGCAAGTCGTAAAAACACATTACCATTATTGTGACCCAATAGAAATTCCTAGAAATTAAATTCCAATGTTGTGACCTAATGGAAGGTCCCAGACAGTTCAATCATGTTCAAAGAGTTCAATGATTCAATAAAACCTAAAGAGGGTTCAATAGGTCAATAACACCTAAGGTTTAATATTCAAATGAAACATATCAAAGCATATCAATAATCAATAAAGAGGCTCTCATGGCATATGAAAAAAAGTATCAAGGTTCAATAAGTTCTGATCATAGTACATTCACATTTCATATTCAATGGTTCATAATTCGTTCATATAAATCACATATGATCAATGTTTAAAAAAAAAAATAGAATTCGTAGTTCTTATAATCTTTCATTACATGATATATTTGATTTATTCAAATGAATCAAAATTTCCGATCACTAGTTTATATATCATAGTACATAAGGGGAATCGAAGTTTCAATCATACTTAATTATAGTCAAAGACATTTTATCATGCTCAAATTCATGTTTATATAATGAAATTCACATTTTCTTATAGTTTTTCAATAAAATTCACTTAGATCAGTCATATCCTCATCCATAATAGTTAATTTCATGGGGATTCTAATCAATTCAAGCTTAGATCCATGTTAATTAGATATCTAGCATGTGGATTTCAAAGAAAAATTTCATGGATCTATCAATAGAGGTAATCATGAGATCAAAACATACATAGACTCAAATTCATGGCAATTTGCATGAGAATTCAATCAAATAGCCATGAATTTAACATAGGTGATAGAAATAGTTTTTAACTTACATGGGAATCACTTATAATCAAAGGATGATCAAATTGGAACAATGCTCTCATGGTTTCTAACTCAAAAGCATTCCAAATATTGGAATTCTTCATCAATTCACAAGGGTCTACAGTAACAATGAAAGGAAATGATATTAGTTTGCAAGAGTACTTACAATTACATTTCTCTCCACAATTCTCTTAATCAAACCTTGCTTCAATCCTCCCTTTCCGTAAATTTTACATGGACCACATCAAAACTTACTCTTGAATATGAATCCAATAATTCCCTAAATTCTAACCCATTTGACCTAGATATAAGAAAATTGGGACCTTACCTTTCTCTTTACAGAAGAAATCCGCTTCTCCATTCTCAATTCTTCCTCATTTCTCTCTCTTGGCTTACTTCTAATGTCTTTGGGTCCTAAATTGATTTTAACTAGGTTACATTTCATCATATGGGGATCCCACCTTAATTGGGTAAAGATTTCATTCAAAACTTACACACAAAAAGAATCATTTTTTGGACATTTGGGATCAATCCAAGAAAGTATGGGATTGATCCCCAAAAAATTGGGATCAATCCGAGTTGTCCTAGATTCATTTTCTAGAAAATTTATAATTTGGGATCGATCCAAACTTTTTTCTGATCAATCAGCTTGCCTGGGTGCTACTCCAATGCTAGTTTTGCCCTATAAACTTCAAATGGGCATATCTTTTGCTAGAAAACTCTAATTTGGTTGTCATTTGTTGCGTTGGAAAGTAGACGCATAGAGCTTTCCAATGGTGTATGTTTTGTATGCTAATTCATACAATAATGGTACTGGTTTACCAATTAATTTACCCCAAATGCACTCTTGCCATATCTTTAGAACTTGTCAAGTTCATGACTTATACTTGTTTTCTCACTTCTAATTCATCTTACTGGGTTCCAAATACCACAATGAACTTTCTAAATTATGTTTAAAGACCTTTTTACCCTTTTTACATGTTTAATTAATTTTTTACCCTTTAAATGCATTACGAGATATTACATCCTCCCCCCTTATAAAAATTTAGTCCCTGAATTTGCATGTACCTAAGTTATGGAACAAATGTGGGTAATTAGCTTTCATGTTGTCCTCTCTTTCCCAAGTAGATTCTTCATCAATTTGGTTGTGCTATAAAAATTTCACATATGGAATGGTCTTAGAGAGCAACACTTGTTCCTTCTAGTCAAGGATCATAAAGAGCTACTTCTCATATGACAAATCCTTCTTGATGTCCAACAGAACATATTCCAACACATTAGCAGAATCTCCCATGTATCTTCTTAGCATGAACATGTGAAATACACCATGGACATGAGATAATTTTGGTGGTAGAGCTAAACCTTAAGCCACCTCACTGACCTTTAATACTTCGAATAGGCCAATGAATCTCGATTCTAGTTTCCCTTTCTTACCAACTCTAGTACTCCCTTGGATGGAGATACCTTCAAGAATACATAATCACCAGCTTCAAATTCTAGCTCCCATATTCTCTTGTCGGCTCTGCGAATTCGCAATCGATCACAGATAATTCAAATTTTTTCCATGGTGATTTGGACTAGTTCAGGTCCAAGCATTTGATTTTCCTTAACTTCATCCGAACAAATTGGTGATCAGCATCTTCTTCCATAAAGAGAATCGAAAGGTGATATTTAGATGCTTTCCTAGTAACTATTGTTGTAGGTAAACCCAATTAGTGGTAAGTGAGCATCCTAACTTCCTTTGAAATCAATCACACAGGCTTGTAGCATACCCTCAAGTGTTTGTATGGTTCGTTCTGATTTCCATTGGTTTGAGGGTGGAATGTAATGCTAAATTTTAGTTTGGTACCCAATGCTTCTTGCACTTTACTCTAAAAGTGCAAAGTAAACCATGTGTCTCGATCAGAAATGATACTACCCAAAACTCCATGCAATCACACTATCTCATCAATATACAATTTGGCTAACTTATCCAATGGGTACGATATTTAGAGAGGTAAGAAGTGTGCAGACTTTTTACTCAGTCAAAAATCACCCAAATGAAATCATAACCCTTACTCTTCTTGAGAAATCCCACTACAACATCCATGGAAATATGCTCACATTTCCATTCCAAAACTTCAAGTGGTTGAAGTGGACCTGTAAGCTTTTGATGTTTAGCCTTGACATGCTAACATATCAGATACCTGAAAACAAACTCAGCTATCTCACGCTTGATATTATTCCACCAATTTGTTTCTTTCAAGTCCTTGTACATCTTGGTGTTGTCAGGGTGAACTGCATAAGCGGTTCTATAAGCTTCTTCAACAATCCTCTTTTTTACTTCGTCATTGTTTGGAATACATAGATGATTCCCAAACCTCAAAGTTCCATCAACATGTATGGAAAAAATTGGTCCTATCTTCCTTACTTACTACTTCCACAATCTTCATCAATAGTAGATCGCTACTATGGACCATCTTCACCTAATCGATAAAAGTAGACAATAGTCTCAAATGTGTAAAGAATGCTTTCAACACATTCACCTATAATTTGACATTCAAGTTTCTTAATTCATGGAATAAGGTGGTCCTCCCAACTCTGAGACAAGCAAGTGATCTTGAGGACTTCCTACTCAAGGCATCGGCTACCACATTAGCACTTTTTTGGTGGTAATTGATGGTGTAGTCATAGTTTTTTATTAGCTCCATCCATCTCCTCTATCTCAGATTTGACTTTTTCTAAGAGAATATGTATTTGAGACTCTTGTGATCTGTAAATATCTTGTAAATCTCACCATACAGATAATGTCTCCACATTTTTAATACAAAAACCATGACTACCTACTCCAAGTCATGAATGGAGTAATTTATTTCATATGGCTTGAGTTCTCTTAATGCATATGCAATCACCTCTCCTTATTGCATAAACACTCAACCTAGGCCTTCCTTTAAAGCATCACTATACACTACAAAACCATCGGTGCCAGATGGTAGTGTAAGGACTAGAGTAGACACAAGTCGGTCCTTAAGTTCTTGAAAACTCTTTTTGTAATCATCGTTCCACTCAAACTTTGTATATTTCTAAGTTAGCTTGGTTAATGGCCCAACAATCTTTGAGAAACCTTCCACAAACCTCCGATAGTACCTAGCCAAACCCAAAAAACTATAAATCTTGGTTACATTAGTTAGTTTTGGCCAATCCACAACTACTTCTATCTTCTTCAAAACAACACAAATCCTATCCTTGGAAATCACATGGCCCAAGAATGTTATTTAGTCTAACCAAAATTCACACTTGCTAATTTTGGAAAATAGCTTGTGATCCCTCAATGTCTGTAACATGATCTTCAAGTGTGACTTAAGTTCCTCTGAACTCTTTGAGTACACAAGAATGTCATCAATGAAGACAATCACAAATTGATCCAAAAAATAGCTAGAACACTTTATTCATTATATTTATAAAGGCAATGGGAGCATTAGTTCCCCAAAAGACATCACTAAGAACTCTTAATGTCCATAGTGGTTGCGAAAGCAGTCTTAGGGATGTCTTCCCTACCAGACCTTCAATTGGTGATAACCAAACCTTAAATCAATCTTCAAAAGTGTGGTTGCACCTTACAATTGGTTGAACAAGTCATCAATTCGGGGTAGGGATACTTGTTCTTTATAGTGACCCTATTCAACTGTCGATAATTAATGCACAACCTCAATGATATGTCCTTTTTTACAAAAAAGGACTAGGACACCTCATGGTGACACACTAGGGTGAATGAACCTCTTGTCAAGCAACTCTTGAAATTGCAGTTTTAACTCCTTCAACTCTGCCAGTGCCATACGATAATGAGCAATCGAAATGGGTGAGGTCCTTGGGACCAAGTCAATGACAAACTCCATTTCCCAATCGGGTGGCAATCGCAGGAGATCTTTGGGAAAACATCAATGAACTCATGAATAATAGGCACATCTTCCACCTTGGTATTCATGGTTTAGTAATTGACAACATAATCTAAATAACCTTTTCAACCTCTTCAAAGAAGCTTTCCAACTTGAATGGCCAAAATTCTGCATAGGTAGGAATCCTTCTTGACTCCTTTGAATGAGAATTTCGCCAACCCTAGTATATGGAATACAACTTCCTTGAAATAGTAATGGACCATAGCATGATATGTGGCTAACCGATCCATTTCCAATATTACATCAAAATCCTCCATTTCAAGTAAGATTAAGTTCATTGGTAACTCTAGATTTCCAACAATAATAGCACACAACTTGAGTACTGAGTCAGCTAGCAATAACTTTTCTATAGGAGTAGACACCTTAAACACATAATCTAATATCATAGGTGATGAACTAGCATGTTTGGCATAAGCATATGATATGAACAAGTGTGTAGATCTAGGGTCCATAAGAACACGTGCGGTGTGATCAAATAATGGAATAGTACTTGAGACATTGGCCTTGGATGCCTTTGCATCTTGCTTAGTAACAGAATATACACGGGCTTTGACCTTCGATCATTGTTGATCATCAACTAGCTTGGCTTCCTGAGTGTCCTTCCTGGTAGGATAGTCAAGATACAAGTGGTCAGTCTATCCATAGCCGAAGCAAGCACCAGTGTGTTAGGATCGTTTTACCTTCTTTGCAAAAGAAACAAGATGCAATAAAATCAACAAACAACAAGATGGAAGAAAATCATGCACAACACAAGACTTACATGGAAAACCCCAATTTGGGGAAAAACCATAAAACCGTAGAGAAAACTTTCACTGTCAAAAAGAAAACATGTCCAAAGGCAATTTACAATTTTGGAACCTCTTTCTCTTCTTACATGTAACCCTATAACAAAACATATAAATAACCCCAAAACCCTAATACATATGCGGATTTGTTCCAATACATAAAAAATGAAAAATGGGTCAAAAAAATTTCCCAGGGGTGAAGCCCTAGATCCATATTCGGGTTTTTCTTCGAGTTGTATCTAGATTAGTGTTTGAGTTGAATTCCATATGCTAATCCACTAAATCAAACTTCACACAATATAATCTCCCACTTGAAGTTTGATATCCTGTTGTATCTACTTTATTTGTGAACACCATTTTTTCCTTGATGTGATTCCTTTCTCTTGTGGCTCAACTGCTCCATCTTCACACCTGAAGACCAATTGAAGCTTGGCATAGTTCCAATTTCAATGTTGTGACTGCTTTAGTGAACATTTCTATAATATTGTTATTCATATGGATCTTTTCCAATCTCAATACCTTTTCTTCTAGAAGAGAACGTATGAAGTGATGCCTCTTGTCAATGTGTTTGGTCCTTGCATGGAATGCTGAATTCTTCATAAGAGGAATAGCACTTTGGCTATCACTGTATAACCTACTGCTCTCCTGCTTCTTTTCCAACTCTTCCATTAAGTTTTGCAACCAAACCATCTCCTTGCTTGCCTCCGTGTAAGTAATATATTCTTCCTCAGTACTTGAAAGTGTTGCTATCTTTTACAACTGCAACACCTAACTAATAGTTGTAGAACCCAAGGTGAAGACATACCCCATAGTACTTCTTCATTTGTCAAAATCTCCTAACAAATCTGAATCCATATAACCTTGTACGTTAAGTCTAAACCCTCCAAAAATCAATGTGGCTTTAAAAGTTCCTCTTAGGTACGTTAGAATCCACTTCACAACCTCTTAATGCATCTTTCCTGGCTTGCTTAGAAACCTGCTAACTACTCCCATTGCATGGGCAATGTCTGGCCTTATGCTAACCATAGCATACATTAAGCTACCTACTACCGATGCATATGCTACCTTAGACATGTAATCTATCTCCTCCAAGGGCTTAGGAGAATGCTACTTGTAGAGTTTGAAATGCCCCACCAATGAGGTACTAACTGGCTTAGCATTTTACATGTTGAATCTTCTTAGGACTATTTCAATGTAGTACAATTAAGACAATCTTAACACATGGTTTTTCCTGTCTCTTATGATTCTCATACCAAGAATCTATTTTAGTACACCCAAGTTCATCATCTCAAACTCCCTTGACAACATATCTTTGAGATTATAATGTAATTGTTATCATACCTCTTGATATAACAGCAATGGTCCGTATGGCATCTCCTAAAGCCATTTACTATCATGAAGCTGTCAAACTTCAAATACCATTGCCTTGGTGCTTGCTTCAACCTGTATAAGCTCCCTTTCAGCTTACACACCATTTTTTCATTCTCTTTAGTAATGTCGCTTTGTGGCTATTCCATGTAGATATCGTGTAACGCCCCCAAACCCAAATTCGGATGTGGATCCATGTTGCTTCAGATTCAGATTCATTACTGTTCATATATCCAATAATCCACATAGAAATTGGCCTAAATCTTGGGCCCACAAGTAAGATCCAACATGGTCCACAAATTCACATTTAATACTTAACTTAGGATCTTGTGAGTCCATTTAATTCATTAGTCAAATTTCAAAACATTGCAGAAGTGTGTCGCTTCAAATTCGGATTCATTACTATTCATAAATCTAATAATTCACATAGAAATTGTCACAAATCCTGGGCCCACAAGTAAGATCCAACATGGTCCATAAATTCATATTTAATTCTTAACTTAGGATCTTATGAGTCCATTTAATTCATCAATCAAATTTCAAAAGATTGTGGAAGTGTATTCAATATCCAATAACCACACTTATTCTGAATGATAATGTGTGGAAGTATAATCCAAACCACGAGGTCAAAGTAGCATCATATCAATGTCTCAAAATAAAAGTAACACTATAATCTCCACAAAAAATCAATATAGTAAAGATACCAAATAACTACATCACTAGGGTGCCCTCTCACCCTAAATAAACAAGAGGGAAGCGAATGTCTAATAATCCAAAATATGAACCCAGTACAGAGGGTCCAATAACATGCCCATAACAGATAACTTAAAAATAGAGAAGTAAAGTGTGTTGAATCGAGTCTCTCAAAGGAGGGACCTGCATCAATGATCAGTTTGAAAAATAAATAAATGGCTGGGTTAGTCCCAACCTATAAGAAATCTAGTAGACTATAAATAATCTAAAGTAAAACACATATTTGAATATTAGCATGTTCAATGGTCAATACAAAGCTAAACAGATATCAAAGTAATAATCAAAATCATACTCGTACCAAAAGTATCAATAGTCACATGTTAGACAGAAGCTAATGGTTCAATACAAAGATCTAAATTCGAATAATAATTTAATGTGAAGGTCAAAGCTCACAAATTTAATGACATATGTTAGTCTCGAGAGAACCAATGTTCTATGATTTTGGAGTGTTCAGAGTTCGATGTTCAAAGTGTTCGAAATCCACGTGGCTCACAATGTTCAGATGTTCAATATTTATAGTTCAAAGATTCAAAGTGTTGTGAGTTCAATGTTCAAAGTGTTCAGAGTTTACAAGGTTCAATATTCGAAGGAGTCCAAAGTTCAATATCCAAAAAGTCAAATGGACAGACTTAGCCTAGTGTCAAGGGTCCATCTGATCAAGAGGCTCAAAGTCTAAAAGGATTCATATCAATATGTTTGAAGGTCCACATAGTTTCACATATCTCTGAGTGCTTGCATACAACCCTATGAGTGGGGCTCAATATTCAAAGGGGGTCCAAAGTTCAATATCCAAAGGTTCAATGTACGAAGTCCAAAGATTCAATATTCAAAGTATCCATGTGTCCACATGTATCCCAGAGTGCTCGCATACAGCCCTATGAGTGGAGCTCAATGTCTCTGAGTGCCCACATATCGCCCTACGAGTGGGGCTCAATATCTCCGAGTGCTCACATACTACCCTAGAGTGGAGCTCACATATCTTCGAGTGCTCACAATACCGCCCCATGAGTAGGGTTCATATATCTCCAAGTGCTCGCATACCATCCTACGAGTGGGGCCAACATCTCTAAGTGCTCGTACACTGCCCTACAAGTGGGGCTCACATATCTCCGAGTGCTTGTATACTACCCTATGAGTGGGGCTCACATATTTCTAAGTGCTCGCATATAGCCCTACAAGTGGGGCTCAATGTAATCAATGGTCACACTTAGCACTATGCTATGGCCTAACACAATTAAAGGTTTGAAGTCTCAAAAAGGTTCGCATCAATAAGTCTAAAAGTTCACATAAGTTCAATAATCGGAATAGTCTATGATGTACAAAACAAAATAGGCATGACACTACCATTTCAAAGACATATGATTCACTTGGATCCGAAAGTAGCATATAATTTGATATCATAAGTTCAAAGTCACAATGATTCACTAAGATTTCATATAGAGACACTAATTCGAAAGTGTACTATGATTCAAATGTTTCACATATCTCATGTAATCACATAGGAAGCATAGAATTTGATAGAATCAATGAGTCCAATGTTTCCACTAAAAATCAGAAATTTACATGGTATTTTGATAAATTAAATCATAGAAATTAGCCAATATCACTTCTAATGTTCCAAACAAAAGAACAAGGTAAGCTAGTTGGGATTCACAATGTTCAATGGCTAAAAGCATAGGTTTTCACATAATTTCAGAGGATTCAATGATATAACAGCAAAGGGTCCAAAGTTTCAAAGAGAGTATACATCACATCATCCATAATATATAAGATTTACCTACTAGAAGCTTAAATTCAATGATTCCACATAGTTTATAGAGATTTCAATGAGTTTCCATGACCAAAACACAAGAATCAAAGGAACCCAAAGACGAAGTCACATCAAGCGAACTATATAGGAAGCTAGATTTACTTACAAAAGAGCTTAAATCAAGAATCATACCATATTCAAAGGTTTGGCCAATGATTTTTCAGAGATTCCCAAGGATTCAATCACCAATTTCAAAGATCGAAGAATAACTTGCTTCAAATCATCCATAGTAAGATAGATTTACTTACTAAGAAGCTTAGATTCAATGATTCACATAGTTTTCAAAGATTTCAAAGGATTTCAATATAAACTCTAAATAATCAAAGAGAAATAGACATCAAATCATCCATAGTGTGCAAGATTTACTTACAAGAGAAGCTTAAGGCCAAAATTAAAGAAGTCAGATCAAGATTTTCAAACATTTTAGAGGTTCTAAAGGGTTTCTATAACCAAAACACAAAAATCAAAGAAAATCAAAGAAGAGAATACATTACATCATCCATAGTATGCAAGATTTACTTACAGTCCTTCTCTTCTCTTGATCATGTTGCACAAACCACTTCCTTAACCCTCAATCCTCTTACTCCTTCGAGAAGAATATTATCCTTCTCTTGCCCAATTTGAGAATCTCCTTTGCCTTTTCTTAAAGCTATCTTCTCTCCTTCTCCCTCTTATGTTTTAGGTGTGTTCTAACCCTGTTTGGGTGTAAAAATGGGTTAAATACCCTTTTAGGTTTGAGACTACTCTTTTAGAAAGGTTCCAATCCCGTTAGGGTGAAATCCCCAACTTAAATTTTGTTTTGGGGTATTGGCGGTCGACTGGGATGACTCGTGGTCAACCCAGGTACCCCATCTCGATCGCCCAAGGGGTGTCGCAGGTGATCGTCCTACGTAACCCAAAACCTCCCAGAATTTCTCAGCAAAAATAGCCTACGGGAGATTGGTTATAACTTTCTATAGAAAACTCTAAATCGGGTGACATTTATTGGGTTGGAAACTAGACTTCAAGTGATTTCTAACAAGGTGTTGATCAGACTCTAATTCCCTCGGGATTGGTGTCAGTGGGCTCAGTAAGTGACCCTAATTTACCAATCAGGATAACTTTTAAACTTGACACTTTTGAGGCTCAATTGATTCGAACACTTCAAGCTTGGTCCAACATGTTTCAAAACCACTATAAGGTCTATACAAGTTATGTTAAATGAAAAATATACCCTTATGGGGTAAAATGGTAATTTTACCTTGTAAGTAGAATGCGGGGTGTTACATATCCTCCTCAAAATCACCATAGAGGAATGCGGTCTTCATATCAAGCTACTCAACACGTGAATCTTCTACTACCACTATACTTAACACTACCCCGATAGTTGTCACAACTAGAGAAAATAATTCAGAGTAGTCTATTCCACTTCTTTGTTGACATCCTTTAACCATCAACCTGACATTATATCTTTCGGTCCCATCATTCTCATCCTTTAACCTAAAAACCCATTTGCTACTCAGTGCCTTTTTGTCATCTGGTAGTGGAACTGAGTCTCATCTTTGATTAGATAGTAGAGATTTCATATCGTCATCCATTGCATGCTCCCACTCAATCTGAGAATCCACCTCCAATGCTTCTTGATAGCATTTTGGCTCATTACCATTTGTCAACAACAAATAATATATAAAAAGAGAAAATTGTTATATTGGTTTAGGTGTTTGATGCTATATTTGCTAATCCCCATGTCCTTTTATATTTGGTTCTTCATTCTTATATACACCCTGCACATCATCATCAGAAATCTTCTCAAACTCCATAAACTCCTTCTATTTGCTTAAAACAGTAGCATTATCATTATATAAGACTTTCTCATTAAATACAACATTTTTACTCCTTATGACTTTCCAGTTTTCATCATCCTAGCACTGGTAACCAAATTCTTTAACCTGTATCCAATGAAAACACACCTTTTAAATTTTGGATCTAGCTTGTCCCACTAGTCTACATCAACGTGTACATAAGCCATACAACCAAACACTCTTACGTGTTCAAAGTCTTCCTGTTTTCCTGTCCATGCTTCTTCTAGGAGTCCACCATCAAAAAGTAATGAAGGTCTCCGATTCAATAAATATGATACTATGCTGACAGCATCTGCCAAAAATTTCTTAGACAGACCTACATGTAATTGATAATAACTTAAAATTATAGTATTGTCATAGTTTAAGTAGGCATTGTCACATCTATTTTGCATTTATTTATGCATTTTACACATAGATATCTGAAATTTCTCAATATTTATTCTTATGCTTAAAATGGTCTATCAATGCATATCTTATTTTGTAGAAAGTTTAAAATCAACTAGCAAATCATGTGGGACACAAATCTAAGAG
>JAOXJP010098128.1:0-14475 GCA_025762735.1 Platanus orientalis | reverse complement strand
CCCCCACAAGGGGACATGTCCCCACAAGTGTAACCGATTCTGGGAGAAAGGAAAAAGAAAAATATTAATAAAAATGATATTTATTTATTTTTCTTATTGATCTAACCCGACCTGGTGTGCATGTATATATGTTTAAATATAGGTTCAACCCATGTTGGCTAGGTCCTCTCCCATCCACAAAACTATGGTGCCCCTTGGGGCCCAAACTTATGTTCAACATTAGTGTATATAAACACATACAAATTTTGGGCTAGTCCATGCGGGACTATTCAAATTTCAAAATTTTGACCAGTTTTTTCAGTGATCAACTAGGCATTTTTTTGACACAATTTATCATTCACCCATTGACAGTTTTGAGCATCCAGCCATACGAAGTTGTTCTTTTCATTGAGGTGAACACAAAGGCATGTGGACCCACCTTAAACGACAAGTGGGTCCCACTTTTATTTTGGCTCAAACATAGCCACCCGATCAAATTTTGCACAGAAAATTTGGGTGTTTTAAAAACCATTTCCAACAACTTTTAGGTACGAGCGTAGCAATAAATAATATGATATCCAAACAATGCATGAAGATGTCAAAAAATGGCTTGAAAAGTCTAAAATCAAGTACAAAGCAGATATTGACAAGCACAAGAGATTAAAGGTTTTATAAGAGGATGAAGATATGTTAATAGTTATCTCAAATAAAAACGTTTTCCAGTAAGAATATACAACAAAGAAACAAGAAGTAGATACCTTATCAAATACTCAACAAGATCAATGAGAATGCCTATGTAGTTGATTTTTCTGAACATCAACTGCATTTCTCCAACATTTAATATGGCTGATTTGTTTGAGTATCATGCACTAAAGAACCCAATTTATCTAGAGTGTAACTCAAGGGCGTTAAGCATCAAGCTGCTACTTTGAGGAAGAGGTTTTTAGTTTCCTACTTTCGATAAACTCTATTTTCTTTTTCCTTCCAAATTTATTCTTGTTTTGCATCAAGTGTAGTTGTCAATAGATAGGGTGTCTTAAGTCCTTTCAAGTTTTGGATAAGAGTTAGACAAAGGTGAAAGTATTGTGGTGCATCTCAACATAGAGAACTATTGCATTTTTTTTCTTATTTTGTTTAATGGTGAAAGAGGCAACGCATTGTCTTCCTTGTAGACTCAAGGAAATTCTATAGTTTTGTTTTATGATTTCAATAATGATTGAAATTGTCATGTACTGTTGTGTTACAATTTCAGGTTTATTGCTTCAAGGTCAAATCTTAATTAAAAACCAATAACCCAAAAGCCAAACTGCTTCTAAAGGCTAAAGGTATAGCTAGTTGAAACCGGCCAAACAACCATATAATAACAAACTATATATATATATATATATATATATATAACTTTTAGCAAACTAGTGCAGTTCAGCGCTCACTTAGCTAAATAAGCTCAATTGGAAGCTCATGACAAGTCGAACTCCAAGCCAAGTCGAGCTAGCTGTCAATGGTTCAAATAATCTTTTTGTGGGTGTTGTAACTTGGAACCACCCATGTTGATGACTTTCTTTTTTTCTTCTTTTTTGGTAAGAGAGGCTTAATGATTTTGATTTAAATTCTTTGCATATCTTATGCTCAACATGTTCACCCAATTGTAAAGTGTTTCAAAATATTGATCGTCGTCTTGGACTTTCTTTTGATTGTTTGTTTCGAATGGGTTTGAATAATTTGATTATGCTAACATACCATGCAGATTTTCTTACATTTTCAAGAAGGGGTTAGGTCTTCACCACCCCCCCCCCAAAAAAAAAAAAAAAAGAGGTGTGGAGCAGTAGTGGGGCCAGGTTTGATTGTGTTCAAATTGGTTCAGTTCTAGATTGGGGTTGATGGATGGTAAAATAGGATTACGAAAAGGCCAATCCAAGGCCAAATTACCAGGTTGTGTTGGCCCTTCTTTAAAAAGAAAAGAAGAAAGAAAATGAGAAAAAAATGGGAGAGAGGGGGGATAAATGAAAACCTATGTGATTCAATAAACTAAAGAAAAAAATAGAGAAAAAAAGTTGTAGCACCCTTTTTATTTTAATATAATACAATAAGTATTATATATAAGTAAAGTATCTAAATTTTCTATTTACCAAAAAAATAAAAGGAACCCAATGTTGATAACACTTCCCATTGAATAATGGTCAAGCTCTGAGTCAAACAATGTTAAACACCCCTCGGGCTTTTCCTTAAGGTTGTCAATCAGGCTAGGCCAAAGTCAGCCCAACGTTAATTACATGGGCCCAAACTCAGCCCAAACTCGAACTTGGCCCGAGGTAGTCAGCTCAAATTTGATCCATTTTAAAATAATGGGCTTCGGGCCACTTGATCTTAAATCTCCTTTTTTAATTTGGGTTTATAATGGGCCCATAACTACCTCTAAACACTTTGACATTATGCCTAATTAGTTTAAATTGGGCTGATAATGAACCCAAAACTACCCTAGTTGGGCTTAGCTATACCAATTTCAAGCCGGGTTGGGCCAAGCGATATATATACCTTTTCCCCTAGGATTCTCTCTAGAATGTTAAAGTTCAGATATCATTCATAAGATTTCAATGGTTGACATGTAGCAAAATAATAAACAAAATTGAAAATGTGCAGTTCAGTTTGTTGAGTTTTTTGGATACATGTTGACCACCAAAATCTTTTGAACTTTAAAAATCTGGAGACAATCTCAAGTGACCTATTTCGGGTGGGACTGAGTTCGGGCTAAAAGTGAGACTATCCGAATAAAACTTTCAGCTTAAAAGTTGGGCCCGAACTCAGCTCAACCTAAAGTTAATTAGATTGGTCTATCCCATCAATTTTTCGGGTCGAACATGTTAGGCTTCGAGCCAGCTTGATCCAATTGACACCCTTAGTTTTCCTTCTTATTTCATTATAAAAACAAATGATAGCTTGACTAGTTAGAAGATTTGTTATCCCTCCTTAGCAAACTAAAGATGATTTGAACCCTAGTAAATAATCTAATATAATAGGCTTTTTGAAATATTTTTACCTTTTTTGTTAGTACATAAAAGAATGATTTTATTTATTTAGTAGGAGCTTTGATCAATTATGGTTGGTTTTCCCCATTGTATTTTTCAAAATAACTACAAAGTTATCCACCCTCAAAGGCTCCTCAAGCCAAATAGGAGGATAAGAGGACCACTCCAAGGGGGAACTACAACTCAGACCAAAGCAACCAACACATGCACTAACTTGTTGGTAGATCTCCTAACCCAAGAAAAGAAACTTTGTCAAAAAGAAAACATACATAAATACAATCCATGATTAGCCCCTTGACCTCACACAACCAAGATAAGAGTTTTCTTTCAAACAGGAGATAGTGTTCTAGTAATCACCTTCTAGCAAAAAAAAATTCCAGCCCAAGATCACAAGCTTTTACTAGTCCAAGGCGAGCATCCTAACACTCCTCCCCCTCAGCCGACCCACATATGCCCGGCTCCACCTAGGCAAACAAAAAAGAGCTTCCTCATTCCTCACCACAAAACCAGCATCAAACTTGGCGTTCAAGTTGAGCAAAGATTCATCAAAATTAATTTTAATGACTCCATGACTAGAGGGTGTCCAAAAAGAAGTATTAGTTTCATCCTGCCTAGACTTCTCTTTCCCATGAATATCTCTAAGTGCTTTGAGTAACCTACAAGAAGCAAGGATAACATTAGCAAAAGAAGCATTATCATTTTCAAACACCCTTGCATTTTGTAATTTCCAAATATTCCTATAGTAGATGGCAATAGCCAAGATACTATCAATCTTATATGTGTTATGAATATTTTATGTCTTAAACTAGCCCATGAACCAATCAACAAAAGAAGAATTATTAAAAATAGTAAGCCTCAAAGCTAAGTGGGGAGGGGGGGGATACCAGACCCTATTAGAAATATCACATGAGAATAAACAATGATTAGTAGATTTCATCTCACATTTACATTGGGGATATAGAGCATTAACATCAATCTTACTTTTAAGGAGGTTAACTTAGTAGGGATGACTTCATTGCATGCCTTCCATATGAAATGCTTTATCTTTTGAGGGATAGGAAGACCCCAAAAGATATTCTAAGGATGAGGATTGGGATTTGAAGATGATGAACTAGCATTAGACAAGGTTAATTGGTAAGCATATTTAACCAAGAAGAAGTCTTTCTTATCAAAGTGCTATATCAACTCATTTTGAACAAAGGCTCTACTCAACGGGATTCCATAGATGAAATTATTTTCTTCCCTAGAAATAATTTTTTTTACTGGAGATAGATCCATTTTCAGAAGATTTGAATCAATAAGCTTCAAGGCCCTTTGAGGGAGATCTATAAGAATGGGGAGGACTCGATTAAAAGTAAGGTTTTTAGCAACATAAATCCAGGGATCACTCAAATATTAATGTTTTCTCCTGATCCGACATGCCATCTAAAACCTTTGTATAAAAGTTTTTTTCCTTTAATAATACTCTTCCACACCTAGGAACTATCATTGTTGGGTTTAGAGCTTAAGAAATCAACTTTGAGAAAATAAAGCAACTTGAGGAGGCAGGCCTAAAGAGATTTTGGATTCCTCAAGATTCTCCAAGCTTGCTTAAATAGGAGACCCTTCTTGAAAGCATTTAAATTTCTAAATCTCATTCCACCCTCTTTTCTGTTTTTTCTGAGATTATCCCAATAGACCCAATTAATTTTCCTTTTGGCATCATCACTATCCCATCATAATTTCCTTTAGATAGAGTCAATCTCATTAAAAATCTTCTTTGTGATTAAAAATCAAGACATGACATAGGTTGGAATGGTAGTAACCACAAAATTAAGAATAATCTTCTTTCATGCTTAATTAAAAAGTTTGGACTTCCAACCTTAAACCCTATTTTTAGCTCTCTCCGCTATGAAGGCAAAAAGCAATGACCAAGAATTTGAGATTGGTTCATCTTTATTGTACTTTACACTAACCTCTTAAAATGTTGTGGGGTATTGAAGCTAAAGAATAATTCAGTTTTTTAATGCTTAATTACCTGACTGGAGGCTTCACTAAATTTCTTGAGACATTATATGATAGAATTAATCTCTATCATGTTAACTCGAAAAAATATGTAATAGTCATCCACAAATAATAAGTGAGAGACAGTAGATGTTCTTTATCATTCAAAGAAGGCAAAAAGATCTTCAACATAGAGAAGAAAATGAAATGGAGATATACGGTTCTCCTTGTCTAATTCCCGTAGAGGGAGTAATATGCTCATCAGGGGAACCATTAACCAATATATAATATGTCGCCAAAGATATACAGTTCCATCCCATATCCATGTCTGTCAATTCTCATTAAAGCCAACTCTTTTCATCATGGATATAACCATCAGTCATTCCATCCTATCGTAAGTTTTGCTTATGTCAATTTTTAAGGCCATATGATGGTATCTAAACTTGACTACTCTCAAATATCAAAAGACTTTATAGGTAATGAGAAAATTATTAATAAACAATCTGCCTTTCATGTAGGCACTTTGATTTGGAAATATATATATATATATAGACAACATTGTATGCGCTAATAGGAAGATTTTTAGAAATTAGATCAAGTTTCCTAATTTTGGGAATAAGAATGATACATGTTTTATTAATAGAAGAAACGGAGCTCATTTGATTAAAAAAAATTCAAACACAACTTCAACAATCTCATCCCCTACTAATTCCCAATATTCTTGATAAGAACCAACCAAAAACCTACAAGGTCTAAGGGCTTTGAGTTTACCCAAATCAAAAGACATTTGTTACAACTTTTTGATTTAAGCACCACTAGGAGAGGAGGATTCAAACAACTCGGAGAAGAATCCTTTAGATAGATTGTTTATGGTTTCCCAGCCTAATCCATGCACTTTCACATGTCTCATGAGCAAGCAAGGTGTACCTTATCACATCTTTAAAAGCAATGCATTAAGGCTCTACTTATAAACATCTTTTCCCAACCAATGAGAGGCTAAAATTTTTCTCGTAAAAAAATAGTTTTGCACACAACGTCACACACGCCTAAGAAATACATCTGCGCACACAGCCTACACAACACACACCTACTTAGCCTGATCCATGCATTTTGACATGTCTCATGAGCAAGGAAGGAGTACCTAGGTGATACAGTTTTTAAATATGGAATATGCATTTTATTCCATATGACATTCCCTGATGTCCTTGACACCAATTCCTGGACAGAACATCCTTTCCCTTAAAATATAAACAACATGCTCTACATCCATCTTTGTAGACGTAACCAAGGTGTTTACAAATAAGTTGCCCTTGCGAGCACATTTCTCGGAAGCGTTATCTGAGAGTTGGCTAAGGTGGACAGACTAGTATGTGAAAAATGTCCCATCCAGGATTTGGTGTCCAGGACGCCAGGGGATGTCATATGGAATAAAATGGGTGGGAATTTGAAATTTCATCTAACCCCTTTCCATTTTATTCCATGTGAAGTTTCCTGCTGTCCTGGATACCAAATCCAGGACAGAACAGTTATTGTGGACCCGGTATTGTTAAGAGTGCATGAACGGGATGTGTTCACTGATTTGGCTGTAACGAACCACTGGAATGGGAGCCGTATCCTCTGCGCCCAGGTACTCTGGGGTGTACCGCAATGCAGAGTACCTGGGCGCAGAGGATACGAGTCCACCTTGTTAAAGGTTTGAATCATCTCCAAAATCTGGCTTGGAAATTATACTAATCAGCGCGCGCAGATGCTTAACAAAGGGTGTCTTCATAAATACACATGGTTTAAAGGAGGGTATAATAGTAGACATACAGTAAATAAGTAAGTGTATAATCAAAGTACCATTTGTTATTTACCAACAACAACAAAAAAAGTACCATTCGTCAACCATGTTTGGTAGGTACTGGTGTAGGACTGTCAATGAGCTGTGCTGTGCTGTGCTGGCTTGGAGCTTAGATTGAGTTTTGTTTGAAGTTAGTTGGGCATGAGCCTCCAATTGAGTTTGAGCCAAGCTGCACTAGGCTTAGGTCACTAGAAATACGGCTCATTAAAGGCCGTCTTTTATATATATATTTGATATATGTAGGTATAGCTTATTTTATATAAAAACATAACACTTAAATAGAATAAGAAATAACATAAAGCATCCAAGAGAAAAATATTATAAGATAAAACCCTCTCTTACTAAGAATAAGTAGACAAAGATAAAAGGTCTGTAAATTTGATGAATTGAGTTGACATTGCCTCAATCTTAACTAGCTGCACCAAAGCTTGGCACCTCAAGCCTGATTTGAATTGAACAAAGCTTGGTTCAGCCGGTTAAGCTTGGCTCAATGACAACCCTATACTGGTGTAATATCTCTCCATTCAGAAGGGAAATGGTTAGTCCCCTTTTTTTAGCGTATAGGAATTAAAGACTATTTTTTTTTTTTTTTTTTGACAGGTAATTTTGGGTGAAAACGGGTTTTGAACCCAGGTCTGTGGTACCACACCCACAGACTTTACCAACTTAGGAAGCTGGCATCTTCTATTAAAGACTATTTTACTTCTCCATCTTGCATGTTATGAGTGAAAATATCCTTTCCTTAACCTATATTACTACAATAAGAAAAGAACAATCTTTAATTAAACATAAATTAACTTTTTCTGTGGTAATGATACTCAAGTCAAACCCTCAAAAGAAGATAATAGTATTTTTTTTAAAAAAATATTTCGTTTTTTCTAGTCCAAAAGGACAATAGTTCTTTTTTTTTTTTTTTTTTTTAAGATAATGTTTTGGGCACATCCAAGTTGGGATCAGTTTATGAACGCTTCCCTTAACAAACGCTCATCACTGCTCCTTGTCAGGGGTGGACACATCATCGTTGAGAAGTGATTTTCACTTTTTTGGGGCGCATATATACTTTTCGGCGCTGATGTGCCACCGCCTCACAAAGAGCAGTGGTTAGCATTCGTTAAGGTGGGCATTTTTTATCCATTCACATCCAAGTTTTGTACAAGCATGAGACTCCTGACAAAAAGATCAAAAGTTTCCCCTATTAAAGGAATTATAATATCAATGAAACAGGTTAATTACAGATTAATGGGCATTGTTCCAATTACATTGGCTGTAAATCCCTTTATGTTCGGATTATTGTAACATCTCAATATTAATTCCCTATATTTCCCTACGTAATTGAGATGGATCTCATGTGGGTTTTTTATTTTTTTAATATTTTATTTCGGTAGAAGGTCTCATGTGGGTTTGCTCCTCAATAAAGTCAATTGGAATAAATGGTGTTGCCAATCACTACTCATTTCAATCAAACTTTAATTTAGGATGGTCTCACGTGCAAACAGTCTCATTAAATCTTTTTGCTAGATATGTCAACAAATTCTAATACCCATGTGGACCAGAAGAATCCAAAGCAGGGAAAAGCAACATATAAATCTCTTGCAGTTAAAGGGAGACCCACACTATACACCAATCTTGTCAGACCGCTATCTAAGTTGGGTCTTCTAATAGTTCCACAAGTATGCATGTGCGTGTGTGTTACCCAGGTTGCAAGACCAGCCCTAAACTTATTTAGGGACCCTTAATACCTCTTTGAGGTTGGATGAGCTTTGCTTTCTTCTCAATTGTTCCTATTATTTCTTGCAAGTTATGAATGCAAACTTGATATATCATGTAGAGAAGATTGAACTGAATTAGAGGTTTTGGTTGGCAACATTGCTTTTTAAAAGCACAATCTTCTGTGACATCTATTCCATCCAAGACCTATATATGTAAACATAAGGCTTATATTAATGGACAGAAAATAAATTGCAAAATCCATTGGATTGAATAAATTTCCTTTTATTTCTTTGAAAACAGAGAAGAAAGACATTTTCAATTTCACCCAGACATCCCAACTGACTAATTAAGAACTAAAAAACCAGCTGATTTCAAGCACTAACCTCTATTTTACTCAGGCCCCAGAAGTTGTGAGCCTGAAACAATTGATATTGCACAATCCAACAGAGCTAATGTATCTCAGAGAAGCTGCCACCAATCGATTCCAACAGTCAAGAAAACCAGATATTTATATATCTACATGTAAGTCACATTGGCCACAAATGGACTAAAGAAAGAAAATTGAAAATTGAAACACTCTTAGCTAATCCAAGTTCTATCCGACCGATCCACGCTGTTCCTTGATCTCTCTGGTTGATCCATACAGTTCCTTGCCTTCTCAGGGCGATCCACACTCTTTCTTGATTTGTCTCTCCTATCGGTGCTGGCTCTTGACTTCTCTCTACGATCTGTGCTCGGTCTAGGCTTCTCTCTCAGGTCAGTACTTGGCCTAGACTTCTCTCTTTGATCCGTGCTTAGTCTGGACTTCTCTCTATGGTCTGTACTACTCCGAGGAAACTCTGATTGATCTGCACCCTTATTGCATCCATTTCTGACTTGTGGTGAGTTCTCAATGGCCAATATGAACTTCTTGAGATGCCTTATGTACTCAGGGTAGAGTTCCAAGTTACAGTGGTTCCCTCCTTTAAGCCACAGTGGTTCATACTTCAGTTTACAGAGCTCCCAAAGCTGCTTACCATGGGAACAGTCTACAACTTCATCTGCGGTTCCCTGAAAACATTAACAACATGTCAAATGGCTTTGACAAGTGAGCTCACTTTAGATGATCGGTTATACATTGGAGAACAACGAAGTGGCGATTTTTATACACTAACAAGAATTTTTGTTCATAGTTAATGGCTACATCATCAATCAAAGCAGGTATGCACCCTACTGCCTGGTACAAATTGGATGGAATCTACCATATTCTCTCATGATCTCTTAACAAATTGTGTCCTTTCAGCGGCGAGCCCAAAAAGGAGCTAAATTTTATACACAGAATAAAACGTTGAGGTAGATTTATGTTTCTGTCATTTTGGACCTAAAACTTGGACATGCTAAACATATGTTTCACAGTGAAGAAGAAAGTCATGCAAGAGACAGAATCACTGGTCATTAAAAATCTGAGGGACTACAGACCTATGGCCCATTTAGGAGCTGGAAAACCAATCCAGGGGTTTGGATTAATACCCCCGGGCCACAACAGCATCCGATGAAGGATATAAAGGTTTTCTATCCACAAAAGCCGCAAGACACATTCTACAGAAAGTAATTGCATGAACAAAACATATCAAAGAAGATTTACACATAGTAATGAAAACACACATGAGACTAAGAAGTGTCAACGAGCCTAGCTTAACCCAGCTCAGCTTGTTGCATAAGCATTAGGCTCAGGCTTGGCTTGTTAAGATTGAGGTGAGCCATGCTCAGCTCACTAAACTCAAGATAACTGCTTCAGGCCTGATTCTTAAAGCCCAATAGCTATAAATCAAACCTGCTCCAAAAAGCTAAAAATATGGTTGAAACAGACCCAACAGCCCATAAATTGAAGTCCCCCATCACTCCATCAAAAGTCAGCAACTTAAAATAATTTTAATGGATCAAGCAAACGATCAAAATAGCTATTTGTATTTGGGATAATCAAGTCCTTAATGAGACAAACTTTTAACAAGCTGAGCCTAGTGCAACTCAGCTAAGGCTCACTTAGCTAAACGAGCTGAATTGGATGCTCAGGCTCAGCTCTACAGGCTTCAAACAAGGCTCAAGCTCAGACCAAGAGGAGCCGAGCTATAGCTCAGATCATTGACAGCCCTAAGACTAGGTACAGGTCTTTATGGCCGTTTAAAAACCCATGGGGACCTCCAATTAATGCAGAGGAAGGAATCGGCAAAATTTCAAACCAGGACAACCAAACCCATATAAATAGTTCATGCTACTGCAGACATTGTTGACTTAAATTGCTAATAGTACCATACTGTATCACGCTAACATGCTCTACTTTGTTTCAAAATCATCTAAAAGAAATAAAATCAATACAGAAAAAAAAAAATGGAAAAGAATACTGACGTGAATTATGAGAACCGGGCAGGTGACAAGAGGAATTTTATCAATATTCTGCACATAGAACAAATGGGTAAAAATTAATGAAGATTAAATTTTACAGTCCTATCACTTTATGGCAATCATATTAAATCATTAATACTCAAAAACGCATTCTTTTACAATCTTATCAATAAGAACACCAAAGCTTCTAACATAATCAAATAGGAAAGAAGAAAGAAACCTTATATATATCAAACCAGTAAGATCGCTTCACTGGATACATGACTCGAAGGCCAGAGAGGATTGGGCTGTGAAGAACCACACCTCTCAATCGAGGCAAACGAGTAGCCAAATCCAAAGTGGGGCCACTGCCAACTGACTGCCCATACAAGATAATGTCTTCCTCCTTTGCTCCATAAGTCTCTTCAAGACATTTATAAGCAGCCTCTATATCGGCATAAGTGTTTTGCTCGCTCGGCTATAGGTAGATATACAAAACGTGTATCAGTCACATTCAAGTTAATAAAAACAAAAGTGAATTAATTTCAAGAAAAAAGTGACAGAGATGCCATACCTTGCCGGAGGACTGTCCATATCCGGAGTAATCGTATCTGTAAATCATAAGAAACCCAAATTATCCACTCAAAAGCTCTTAAAATGGGAGATGAAGAAGAACTAAAAGAATAGCAAAAAAATGACAGTACATGGATCACACTTAAAGACAGATTGCATAAAAACACATTAATTCTAAAAAAACACGTAATTTCCCCATCGATTCTACCATAAGAAGCTAAAATCTTCAACTGGAATTCAGAACTTTGAATCTGAAAAATTTTATACTAACCCCATCAAATTGACACGTAAATGAAGACTAAGCTCCGCGAAGAGCTCATACATCTGCCCTAAATCAGCAGCGTTGCCATGAGAGTACAAAACCGTGAGAGACGCCGACGGATTCTTCATATACATCGCAACAATCTCGTTTCCTCTCTTCGTGCAGAGCTTCAATACGTCAATGTTCTCCCTCAGCGGAAGGTCGGAAATCATCAATTTTCCGGTTGTTTCATTGACGACAAGCTTATACGACGGCGGATTCGGCGGGAAAAATGCCAATTTCGCCGCCATTGACGACGTTACACCCCCCATTTCGGCTCAGAAACCGAAAAAACTGAAAAGAGCGGTCTTTGTTGGTGGGTTGGATCAGATCGGAGGATGGAAGCAGCGTCCTAGTCTCACTTTCTGCATCGAATGTGGTAGAAGTTCATCGATTGCGAGGGACAAGGAACGGAGATTAGGATAAAGGATGAGAAGTAGGGTTAGGGTTAGGGTTAGAGTAAGGGATTTGTGTGGTGAAGAGAGGTAGATCCACGTTGGTTCTGGGAGTCTGAGAGAGAGAGAGAGAGAGAGAGAGAGAACAGAGTAAGATTGAGACAGAGAAGGCACGGAAGGGATCTTCGACGTCGAAAAAGAAAGTGGCACGTGTGGTGTAAATTAAAGCAAAAGCACTTGCTTGAAGGGATGGCTCCTATGTTACGCCTATGGCGTACTACCACAACCTTTTGGACTCGCAAGTCACAACTCACAAGCTGGCAAAGGAGATAAGAGCAAATATCCTGTCCAGGATTTGTCCAGGAAGGTGTCTAGGACACGAGGGAACATCATATGATATGGGTGGGGATTTGAAATTTCATCAAACCCCTGTCAATTTTATTCCATGTGATGTCTCTGATGTCCTGGACACCAAAACCTGGACAGAACATTATTTCAAACAAATTTTGCTTCTTGGGGCTTTTAGCCAGTTCATAAAGGGAACAAATGTCCTGTCCAGTATTTTTGTATGTCCTACTGTGTCCTAAACACAAAGGCTGGGTGCACAAGGTTAAAACTGTAAAAACAGGTTTCAAAGGGAGCAAATATTCTGTCTAGGATTTTGTACATTTTGTCATGTCCTCTCACGACAGAATGACACGTGGTGGTTCTTATTTGGTGCCTCTTTCAAAGAGGGAGAAGATCCAAGGCTATGGCAGCTAAGGCATATGTCTTCCATAGGGCAGATCCAGGGTCGATTCCATGGAATGTGGAGGTGGGGTGAACAATGTGCAGTTGAAGTGGTTTGCTCAGGTTGAGTTGGGTGAGATGAACTGATATTAATGTAGATCTTAGTGGTCAGAACAAAAAAAAAAAAACACATTTGTGAAGGTTTCATCCCTCCTCATTTTTGTTGGTATCTATTTTTTTTCATTTGAAAATTGCTTTTACAATTTTAACCTTATGCACTTAGCTTTTATGTGTAGGACATGCAAAGTACTTGACAGAACATTTGTTCTTGTTTTCAAAGGAAAAGATATGTACCCATAAAAATGCCCCATGGATTTTGTGCACACAAAATAGGTATGTATGGATCAGGAGGCAGACACATCAATGCCGAAAAGTGATAAGTGTACCCCAAAAAAATGTAAATCACTTTTTGGGAGGGTTGCAGCAGCCCCTTGGTCCGTGCACCCAACTTGCTCACTTTTTTTGTACACATGAAATCCAAGCTGTAAAAATGGGGGGTATAGAATTAAAACCATAATAAAGTGTTCAAATGAACATTTGCTCCCTATTTAAAAGAGGCACCAAAGTCAAAAAATAAATAAATAAATACTATCAGCATTGATGAGAGGACACAATGGGACATACAAAATATTTGTTCCTTTTCTTAAATTGTTTGGTTTTTACAACAAAATAAATGTTCTGTCAAGGATGGTGTCCAGGACACCAGGGGATATCATATGAAATAAAATGGGTGTGGGTTAGATGAAATTTCTCCAACCATTTATTCCATATGACATCCTATGGTGTCCTAGACACTATCCTGGACAGGAATTTTGCTCCCAAAAGTAATTTTGTTCCCGAGCAGGTACATTTGTAAAAATTTCTTTAGTATTCCCTTTGACTTCATATTTGACCATCATTTGAATTATATATGTGAAAGGATGTGTCCAAGATTTTGTGTCCAGGTGTCACGGGATATCATATATAATAATATGGGTGGGTTATGCATTTTTTGAATATGGAATATGCATTTTATTCCATATGACGGCCCTTGGTGCCCTGGACACCATCCAAGACACCAAATCCTGAACAGAACATCCTTTCCATTATATATATACTTGGAGTAAGATTTTGTGCCGTTTTTTATTTTAATACAAGCCTCATTCTTTATCGAACTTGGGATGGCATTACAAAAAATATAAAGGGCTTGAATACAAACATTGACTAATGAGTTGAGATTAGTATTTGAGGTAGAACAAAGATGACAAGGATGTTGTAGTGTTGGTTGGAAATAGTTGATACTTGGTTATTATTACTCCATTTTGCCATATGTCATATCCTCATGCGTCCACCTTCGTGGTAGAATTTCAGGGTAGCAAGTAGTAAAATAAGGAACCATATCCCTTGTACCACTTTTATTGGGGTTCACATCACCTGCGACGACCCTCTTTGTGAGACGTCTTGAGACGAGACACATCGTGGGTATCATTTCACTTTTCGGAACTGTCACATCACCCCCAAAAAGTGAAATGATACTTC
>JAOXJP010098117.1:0-14475 GCA_025762735.1 Platanus orientalis | reverse complement strand
GATGTGCCCGCCCTCTGACATGGGGCAGAGAGGAGTGTGAGTTAAGAGGAGCAGATACAATCCACTCTCCTCATGGGCTGTTAATCATATAAGCTAATATATTATTAAAAATATAAAATCTCACATATTTTGATGAATGGATAAAAAATGCTCACCTTAGCAGATGCTAACCACTGCTTTTTGTCAGGTGGTGGGCACATCAGTGCCGAAAAGTGAATATGCACCCCCAAAAAAGTGAAAATCACTTTTTAATGCTGATGTGTCCATTCCTGACAAGGAGCAGTGATGAGCGTTTGTTATGAAAAATATTATTTCTTTGCTACTTTTAACCAATACCATTGTCACCCAAAACAAATCAACCCAAGAATCACAAATTCAATAGAACATTGTAGAGAAGAAACCGAGTCAGAAAAAGAATTTAAGATTTTACCTCTTCTCTTATTTGCACTAGAAGAATTGACAATTGGCCCCAAGTTCCCAAGTCCACAACCCGGAAACTCCTTCAATTTCAAGTTAGGATTCCCAAGACACTCATTTTCAATTCCACAAGCATTATATTCTTGGCCATCCAATCCCCCATTATCCTCACCCTTTCCTTCCACCCCAGGGTGTAGACAATAAACCTAATCATCACACCGCAAATCACATGGATTCATAACATAGGCGCCAAACAAGTTTGGGTGGGCCAGGTTCTGAATCTCATCACCACTCTTTGCCAATTTTTTATAAGGAAAATATCCAATCTCCCCTTCAATCCTCCCTCTGATGTCCACAAGCAAGCATTTGAGCCTTGTTATCTCTGCCTCCAATGTAGCTTGACCCTACAATCTCTTCAGCAACGGCAGATTTATAGCCCTTAACCTAACGACTTCATCCTCTAATGAGGTGGCTCGGGCCTTCTTCTTCTCACGGTACTTTCGAACAGCTTCCCGATTACCCAATGGGCATTTCTTCGATTCCTTTTCCTCTGATTCTGCAGTAAGGATTCTGTTCTTCCATGAAGTAATTATTAAAAAAAATTAAAAAGAGAAGAAGAAGAAGAAGAATATTTGATTCATTCCCTCTTTCCGTATAGATAGATTGAAGAAAAAAAAACTTGCTTAAATGTTTGGTTCAGCAATAGCAGGATGCCTCACATCGTGACAAAGGGTGATAGGGTTTGCAAATAGAGAGAGAGAGAGAGTGGGAGAGAGAGATCCGCAGAGGGAGAGAGCCGGAGAGAGCAGATAGCAAGAGAGAGATAGAGAGAGAGACGGAGAGAGAGCATATGGGGGAGAGAGACAGACAGAGAACAACAGAGCCAGAGAAAAAGAGAGAGAGAGAGAGGATCCTTACCTGGTGATAGCGATGACGACGACAGGCAAGGCTGGGGTCGGCTGGGGTTGCGATTTGCGAAGAGAAGGAGACGGGGAGAATTATGTTTATGCTTTATATGAGAAGGGGGATGAGTTGTAACCGTTGGATATAATCATCCAACAGTCAATTTGGTGCTGCACATTAATAATGGGAAAGGGTCTGACGCACCAATTTCTCTGTCTCCTCATGTTTCAAATTTTTTCAGAGCTAATGGAGATATTACCGAATTTGATTAATTTATGATTCAAATATACATTTTTCGAATTGGATATATTTTGAATCGGATATAAGTGATTCTAAATTTGTTTTTTCAAATCGGATTCCTTGAATTTCGGATAAAAAATTGGATCATTAACAGTCCTACTTAAATCAAACCAAATTTGGCACCACCTACATTCTTCATGACATCAATCAATGGTTCAACTCCTATTCTTACATCAATGTTGCAAATGGAGTGAATTTAGATCATTCATCTGTTCTATCATGTATAATGCTACAGTTATTATATTATATATGCA
Organism: Platanus orientalis; assembly: GCA_025762735.1. NCBI lineage: Eukaryota > Viridiplantae > Streptophyta > Magnoliopsida > Proteales > Platanaceae > Platanus > Platanus orientalis. Next base: position 12,601 of record JAOXJP010098117.1, on the reverse strand, counting down.
AAATAAGGATTCCATAACATTAATGATTAATCCATGCAATGATATTACTTGCACGCATATGCAATTTACCTAACTTGAATTCTTAGGAATTAATCATTCTAGAATAATTTTCCAATGCTCTGTAGGTCATTTTGATTGTGAATTTTCTATCAAGGCTTAGTGGGCAAAAACAAGTCTTGAAGAGGTTGTTATGGTATTGGAATTTGTAGGATAACAGCCGCCAACAGCTGGGGGAAGGAAATTTTAACTTGGGTCTGGTATCAAGAGCAATCACGTTCCACCGTTAGCTTAGAGACCCTTTGGACTTCTTGGACAAGGGGGATAATGAATGGGACCTAGGGCTCAGTCCCCCAGAGTAGTTGCTTTAGGTTTTCCTTGACTTTAATGGATTCCTCTACTAGCCCAACAGGCCTCAAACAGGGATGATATGGGTAGTACCTAGCTTGTAATTTGAGCCCAGAATGAGTTGGGCTCAATCAAGAATCTCCACCTTAGTTTGGTTATATAGCTCATAATATTTCTGTTTTTCTTTCAGGGAGAAAAAAAATTAAGTAGTCAAGAAAAAACATGTACATAATGAATGATGGATGACTGGCTAAGACTAGAATAGTTGGAATCAGAAAAGAATACAATGGAAAGTGCTGAGTAACGTTAATAAATGATAAGACGAAGGAAAGTTGACTAACATAAGAAGGCCACGTGTAAAGAAGGCTAATGACTACTAAGGACAAGAAGGTAGATGGTATTAGTCGAAGGCATTTAAAGAACAATCAATGGCTTGCCTATAGAGGTCTGTTTCAAAACAGATAATCACTCTCCTTTTTTTTATTTTTTTTGGTGGAAACATTTACTAAAAAGGATTGAAGTAGTCAAAAATAGATATAAATACTCGGGACGTAACAATAAATATATGCCCTAGAAAGATGTAGAAGATTTGGTACAAATTTCATGCAAATGGTGCAAACAGTGTCAGGGTGCGGACACATCAGTGCCAAAAAGTGATAAGCGTCTCTCCCACAAAAAAGTGGAAATCACTTTTCAGTGCTGCTGCGTTGGCCCCCCTGGTGCCGTTTGCACAAAATTCATTTGTACCTGAATAGTGAAACAGATTTCGTGTTGCCGACCTCAAATAGTTGGAATAATGCTCTGTTGAGCTGAGTTTCCATCTTGCCCATTATTTAGGGGATTGGATGGGGACTTCATGATTTGAGGTGAATAGGGTTCGGCCCATGTGGATTACCCCACCTGAAATGAGTTTTGATTGTATCAAGCTTCCAAGTAGCGATCACGGAAATTTCAAATCTGGACATGACATGTTGAGGTACTGCTACTGTGACAGCTTTAATTAAGGACAACCTTCATATTTTTTTTGGGTAGCCTCATGGACAGGCAACATAGTGGGAGAGACAACATCAACACATGACTTTGGACAAATGCTTTTTATCAGGTTCAAACATAGCAGGTGCCTTGTATGTTGAGGCCACACAAACAATATTCTTCAATCAACAATAATCCCTCTAATCATGCTCCATCCTCAATATTGGGCAATTGAAGAAATAAGATGTTCATAGAATGAGCATAGTCAAAATAAAGATAATTGAGACAGATGAATCATGAATGACAAGAGTTTGAGAGACTTATAAATGAATACGTTCAAGGAAACTTAGTAATCCTTGTTGAGGTAATGGCTTTAACATTCACAACTCTCAATTGAGAGAACTGTGTTTTGTTTTCACACAAAACTATTAACATGTTTTTCTTTTGGAAATGTTGGATATTTGGGATTTAAAATCCTTGTTTTAAAGTAGGGTTTCTTAAGATGGGTTTTCTCTCTTAAACCGTGGAATAGGGTTTGAAAAAGAGAGATAGCTACAAGTTCTTTGTAATCTCTATTTGCTCAGAGTAAAAGCTCTCTAGCCGTTTTCATCCATGGATGTAGACACATTACTGAACCACGTAAATCTTTGTGTCTCTTGTTTTTCTATGCTTTGATCTTATTTTATTTATTTTTCTTGTTATTCATACTGAAATATTTGCTACAAAACACAACAAGTGGTATTAGAGTCCTAAGTTGCGATTGAGGTTTTTTGACATGGTGGCAAGATACAAAGTAAAGAAATTCAATAGACATAACAACTTTAGTCTATGACACATGAAAATGCTTGTGTTGTTGATTCAATAAGGACTGACCAAAGCTTTGATGATGAAAGAAAAACTTCCTACGACGATGTTTAAAGACGATAAAGAAGAACTTGACCTCAAGGCATTTAGTGGGATTCAGTTATGTTTGGCCGATGAGGTGTTGTAAGAGGTTACAAATGAGGTATTTGCGGTTGGGTTATAGCTCAAGTTGGAGAACCTATGCATGATGAAGTCTCTCACGAATATGTTGTATTTGAAACAATGCATCTATACATTGAGGATGAGAGAATGTATGTCTCTAAAAGCTCATATGGATGAATTCAATAAAATCATTATGAATTTAAAAAACATTGATATTAAAATTGATGATAAATATCAAATTATTATTATTTTGTACTCTTTATCTGCATCATATGAATACTTTGTTACTACCTTACTCTATGAAAAATGTACCATCTTCATGGATGATATTAAGACATCTTTACATTCTAGGGAATTGGGAATGAAGGTATTTGGAAAAGAAGGTGAGGAGCAGACAAAGAGTCTGTTTGCGAGAGGAAGTACAAATGAAAAAGGTTAAGGAAGTGATAAATGTCAGTCTAGATCCAAGTCTAAAAAAAAGAGTAAGATGTAGTGCTTTCATTACAAAGAATATGGTTGCATGAAGATGGGTTGTTTAAAGTGTGTAGATAGGAAGAAAAACGAGTCCCAGTTCAACGTTGGTAAAGGAACAAGAGGAGTTCATTGAAGATGTTGTCACAGTCTTCAAAGGTATAGACACTTTTTCTCATAATGAATGATATATATTTAGATTGTCTTATTCATATTTTCTTTAAGAAAGAATATTTTGATACGTTCCAAAAGAAAAAGACAAGTTTTGTTTCTTTCAGTAACGGGTTTACTTTTGACGTCACGGGTGTTGGGACGGTGAAGATCAAGATGTTTGATGGAGTAGTTTGTACTTTGGATGGTGTAGCATATGTCCCAAAGATACGAAAAAAATTAATATCCTTAGGCATGTTGGACTCCAAGAGTTATGGGTATTCAGTTACAGGTGGAACCATAAAAATCACACGTAATTGTTTGGTCTTTATAAAGAAAGAAAATTTTGGTAATGATTTATATCATTTAATGAGGAATAAAATGAGTAATGATATTTTTTTGACCTCGATGGGTAGCTGGAAACATGGTGCACGAAATAACAAGCGCTTGTACAAGGTCTCTTTTGCAGTTGGGACAGAGACAATGTGTTATAGGTTTTTAAGTGACAGGCGATGATGAGATAGTTCTTGTAGTTAGAGAGAATGGATCGTGGTCCCTCTCTAGAGTTGACTAGCCGAGTCGTCTCAGGTCAACTACACATGCATTGGCCATGTGCTGGGATCAAATTGATTTGATGGTATGTATAACGGTGGTTCTTCAAGGCCAATGGTCATTTGTGATGATAACAAGCAAGATACGATTAAAGTTCGAGGTAGAAATGTGTTCCAGGTAGATATGACACAGAGTTCACTAAGAATGACAAGTGTAGGTTTTTTCCAGGGTAGTTCTAGAACGTAAGTCAAGGTGGAGTGTGGTGCACATGTCACAAATTTTGTGTCTTGTCAAAGATACAAGTGTTTGTAATATTTAGAGTTACCCTTTGGGGTTGTGTGGAGAAAATGAGAGTAAAGTTTTCTGTACTACGTAAGTATTAGTAGAATTAAAGCCAATGTGGAGATTTGTTAAGACAGTGGTTTTAACGTTCATGACTCTCAACCAAGAGAGACGTGTGTTTTGTCTTTACATGAAACCACCATGTTTCTATTTTAGAAAGATTTGATATTTAGGGTTTAAAATCCTTACTTTAAAGTAGGGGTTTTTAAGGTGAGTTTTCTCTCTTAAACTGTGGAATGGGATTTTAAAGAGAGAAACAGTCACAAGTTCTTTGTAATCTCTATTTGGTCATAGTGAAAGTTCTCTAGTTGTTTTCGTCCGTAGAAGTAGGTAGATCATCAAACCGCATAAATCTTGGTATCTCTTATTTCTTTATGGTTTGATCTTATTTTATTTTATTTTTCTTGTTATTTTTACTGGAATATTTGTTGTAAAATACGACAATCCCAATAAATGAAAACAAGGAAAAGGCATCTAAGATAATTTGATCATGTACAAAATGACAATTAAGAAATAACAATTTGATATAAGCTACAAAACTGAAAAGATAAGGAAAAACCCAAAAAAAATTATCCAGTTGAAGTCCTCCCCTAACACCTCAAACATTATTTAAGGTTCAACCAATAGGTTTGGAAAAATTTGCAATTTGGCTCTTAATAGTCCATTTGTGTTCATTTGACCTGCTACATGTTTGCTACATATTCAGCTGTTTGACTTGAAACAAATTGGAAAATTGAGTCAATTGGATCAACGGTCATGTGTCAGACATAGAAAAAAAAAAAAAAAACAAAACAAAAGAATCCATGCACATTAAGCCATGACGCATCATAGTTCAACCATATTGATGATCAAGTATGGAGGCTGCTCTATGAAATACTTTACAAAGTTGCAGTGCTTGGTCTTCTTCTACTCCTTCCAAACATTTTATGAACCAATTTGGTTTCACATGTTCGTCACATCAAATTCAACTCATTTGGAAAGCCCTAAAACATTAGCGCACTCCCATTTCCCAACCATCTTTTTGGTGATTACATGATTGGGAGTCGGAAATCAGGATCCTGGTTGTATACCCTAAGCATTAATTGGGTATGATGGTCAAAATATGCATCAACACCTAAATCAAAACAAAAGCTAAAAAATAATAGGGAGCAAACGTCCTGTTCAAGACCACAAAGGATCTTCTCCTGCTGGCCTATGACCTGATAAGGTCCTGTTGATTGTTGGGAAAAAGTGAATTGCATTTTTCAAAAATTGTAATTAACTTTTTCCCTCCAATAGTGTCCTGCCACCTGTTAGATAGGACCTTAGCAGGTCATAAGTGACAGGAGAGGATCTGGTCTAATCCAAGACACCAGGGGACAGCTAGTTATATAGAACAATATGGGTGGGAATTTGAAATTTCATTTAACCCCTGTTCTTTCATTCTATGTGAAGTCTCATTGTGTCCTGGACACCAAATCCTAGACAAAACATTTATTTTAAAAATAAAAAAAGACCAAATTCAAATGTTTCCCAAACCGTGGCAATGGCTGCAGCCTTCCACAACAGAAGGTCCCTAATATGATCAAAGGGTGATATCATCTAAAAGCAAATTCTCAGGATCCTAAAGCCCTTTGAAGTAAGGGTGGCAACAAGCCGAGATTTTTCCAGATCAATTTGAGCATGCAAAGATCAAGCTCATCACAAGTTTAAGGTTGAAAGCTCAAGCTTGGCTTGGACTTGTAAAAATAGGCTTGGCTTGGGTTGCCAGTCAAGAAAAAAAAAACAGAAAGAAGAAGCTAATGACCCGCCTATGAAGGCCCATTAGCATTTTTCTTAAATTTATTTTTGACTTATGTATTGCCCAAGCATTTTTACTTCTCAAAATAAAAGGGAACTTATATTTGCATCAAACATTTTTGTAAGCACACCTCCCTTTTTTGTTTTTCTTTTTATACCCCCTCCCCTACCTAAAATACCCCTCCCTTTATCCCACACCCCACCCCTCTGACGGCAACCCACCTCCTCCTGCAACGGCACCGACCACTCCGGCGATGGCCCCCACCCCTCCCTCTCTCTCTCTCTCTCCCTCCCTCTTCCTCTTCCTCTCTCTTTCCCTCTTCCTCTTTCTCTCTCTCCCTGTCTCCCGCACCCCCTCTCTCTCTCCCTCTTCCTCCCTCTCTCTCTTCCTCTTTCTCTCTCTCCCTCTCTCCCGCACCCTCTCCTCACACACTCTCTCTCTCCCTCTCCCTCTCTTTCAATTTTTTTTGTTGAGTTTTTGGAGTTTTTTTTTCAAATCAGTGATCTGTTCGGCATCACAATGTCGAACGGGCCTAAAGGTGTTTGGCCTCGTAAGGCTGAACAGACTGTCGATTTGAAGAAAAAAAATTCTAAAAACTGAAGAAAAAAAATTGAAGGAGAAGTAGAGGGGAGAGAGAGAGAGAGAGGAGGGGGTGCGGGAGAGAGAGAGAGAGGAAGAGAGAGGGAGGGAGGAAGGAGAGAGAGAAAGAGAGGGGGTGCGGGAGAGAGAGAGAGAGAGAGAGGGGGTGGGGGCTGTCGCCGGAGGGACTGTTGTCGTCGTCGGAAGGGCCGCTGCTGTCGCAAGAGGAGGTGGGTTACCACCGGAGGGGTGGGGTGTGCGATAGAGGGAGAGGTATTTTAGGTAGGAGAGGGGATTGGGAAGGAGGTATAAAAGAAAAAACAAAAAATGGGAGGTGTGTTTACAAAAACATGTGGTGCAAATATATTTACCCAAATAAAATTGAGGGATTCTAGTTTTTTTACTATTTATGTGTTCTTCCCTCTTTATTCCCTTCCATTCTTAGCTACCGGTCCTCTCATCGACTTACGCTGAACGTGGGTTGTAAAGAAAGATAGGATCCGTCGGAATGGTAAAAGAATTAGTAGGATTCGTTGAAGTTGTTGATTGTCAGTGTTCAAAGATTTGGGGTTTTAATTGCTGCAAAGGCAACAAATGTTGGAAATGGTTTTGAAAACACCCAGATTTCTGTGCAAAATCTGATCAGGTAGCTATGTTTGAGTTAAAATAAAAATGGGACCCACTTGTCATTTGATGTGGGTCCACATGGGTTTGTGTTCACCTCAATGAGGAGAACAACTCTATACGGTTGGATGCTTAAAACTGTTAATGGGTGAATGAGAAATTGTCCCAAAAAGTGCCTAGTTGATCACTGGTAAAACTAGTAAAAGTGTGAAATTTGAATAGTCTCACATGGATTAGCCCAGAATTTTATGTGTATTCATATACACTAATGTTGAACATAAGTTTGGGCCGTATGGGTCATCGTTGTTTTGTGGATGGGAGAAGACTTAGCCAACATGGGTCGGGCCTATAATTAAACACACACACACGTTGGGCTAGGTTGGGTCAATAAGAAAATGTTCCCACCTGTGGGGACATGTCCTGGGGGTGTGTCTATTCGTAGGTGTCTCTTAAAGCATTCATTTTCACACATGTTTGGTCTATACGGATGTGTAGGTGGCTACTAGATTGCAATTATTGGTCATTTGTGGCTATTTGGAATCAAATGTTATGTTCCTATACTTGTTCTGAATGGACACGAAATTCTATAAATAGGTCTCTCATTCATTTCATTAATTCAATTTTCAATCAATGGTTTAGTGTCTCATAGTGCATCCATATCAGTATTAGTGTAAGAGAGAAGTACAGTTTACCAGACATACAAATTGTAGTGTTGCATCTGTGTGTGAATACTATTATATCTTGGGAGGCAAACGTCCGAATTGACCATTAACACCAATGCGAGGGACGAATCTGTCTTAAGGACATAGTGTTAAACACTAACCTTGATCTAATTAAGTAAAGATTTAATCATCCGAGTCAAGTAAGTATTTTCGCTTATTTGATTTAATTATTTTCTTATTTTATAGTGTTGTGCACATATATATAGAATATTGAAATAACAATTCATAGATAACAACAAATTCTTCTTCCCTAGTTTAAACAGTGATGTTAGATGCCTCGCTATCCTTGTTTCATGTTTTCCCATCTTACAAATGAATCTGGGTTGAATTCAAGTTCATTATTTGAAGATTAAAGGAGAGATAAACTAATAAGTGATGTGTGTTTAATCATTTACGAGGAGAGGACAAGAATGATGAGAGGTGGTGGTGGTATACACCGGTGACATAAGAGGATGGACATCCATGATGATGGAATGATGCTAGCAATAAAATGGTAATAGCTGATTCTAATCAATACCACCGTCCGGTCGATTATATTCCTTCTCTTCTATAACATTATCAACTTCTAACTCTTGTGAAGAAATGTGTACAAACCCCTTTCCCCTTGCTTCTTGAAAGGTTTTTTACATATGGCTGCACGCTGATGAACTTGGGATCTTTATCCAGATGTTGCAGCCAAACAAGGTTTAATGTTTATTCTGGTTTTTCTTTTCATTAAGAATCCCAATTGAGGATGCAAGCTAGCTAAGTTGGTAAAGTCTATACTACAGACCTGGGTTCAAAACCCGTCTTCACCTATAGTTACCTATCAAAAATAGAATCCCAATTGAGATGAAATTAAATTAGAGCTCCAAATTAAAACAGGGGCTGAGATCATCACTAAAGCAAATCTTTCTTACAAATGACATTTTCTGTTCAACCAATGTCCTCCAATTACAATTATGTTTCTTCAATCCCATTGCAAGAAAAAAAGACCTTGTGAATGAAGAAGAAGACGATGTGATTTAGTCTTTAGTGTGGTTTAGATGAGGAAAGAAAAAACATTTAAAAAAAAGACACAAATTTCATTTTCTTTATTTTGAAAACCATTGTAAATAGGGGTAGTTTAAGTATAAAAAATAAGGGCACAATGCTACTGTATCCTAGCAAGCTGGGCTTAGTGAAGCTCCGCTCAGAGTCACTTAGAAAACAAGCTCAAATCTATGCTTAGGCTTCGCTCAGTGAGCTTAAAATGAGGCTCAACCTTGACGCACCACAAGCCGACCTCCAAACTGAGCCTAGAGCTTGGCTCATTGCCACCTCTAGTTTGAGTATTACTCATGTTGTCCTTGCCACATGGTAATGTCTGGTTAAGTAATTGTAATTATTCTTTTTTGCACTAAGTAACTTTATTATCTTTATTTTGAGCAACACAAAACCATAGTTTTGAAAACTGGATTGGGTGGTCCAACCCGGTTTGACTGGATCCCGCACCCCTAACTGATTCCATAATTTGCCAAAAACCACATATAATGGCAAAACTAGTCAAAACTGATGAAAATTGACAGAATTTTTAAAACCCAAAAATCATTTTTTTTAAGAAGAAAATAATACAAAACATGTCTTCTGAATTCCAAATCACTTTGCATGAATTGTTTTATTTTTTGTATTTTATTACATTTTTTGACATGTCTAAAAATTAGAAACCCAGTCATAAGCCTTCTAATATATTATTGATCTTTTTATTTTTTGGTATTTTATTATATCTTACTTATATTTGAAAAGAATCGTGGTTAAATCACATAAACAGATGGTCGAACCCAATTAGACCTGAACCATCCATCTTGCTGGTACAGTGGCTGGTCCGATTCTCAAAACTATGCATCTCTGGCCAATCTAGAGAATTGATCATAAGCATCCATTCATAATATCCAATTTTATGCTCCAACAACTGATGGTCAGGATCTGATGAGAGCCAAGCATGATGATCCTGCATTGATGTCAGGTCATGCATTCTAGTTGTGAATACGGTTGAAAGATAGCATGACTTCATAGTAACCGTACGGTTCTGGGCCCCGGCTTACCGTAGAGTCAGTGGATTCCAGCTACTAAACTCACTGAGCAAAGTTTGCTGTTGTGAACTTCCTCAACTAATCTATTGTACTTGGTATTTATCAAAAAAAAATCCTTGTTTTAAAGGCAAATTGTCTTTGATTGCTCAATTGCGTAAGTTACACGGATAGTATTTTATTAATTGTGTAAGCTTATAAAGAAATGTGATTTTCTACCAACCATTAATTCATGACCCTCTTGATGGGATGATATCGTATGTACCACACCCCTGATGGGACCACGAGGGGAGGGGCGGAATCAATTCACTTTTTTGAAGGTTTTCAATTCCCCCTCTTAAGTGGTCACATCAGGAGTGTGGTGCACTTGATATGGTGCCCCTCTTGATAAGCCATGTGTATAATTCCTTGTCGATGTCGGCCGGCCGATGGGTCACCATATAATCCAACTCGGTCCCATAAAACAAAACAGCCTTTAGATACTACCAAGTTAAAATTTGTCGAATGAAAAGGTAATAACACGTGAAACACATGGACCTCTTTGGCCCTGACCTGTTGCATCGTACCAGCAAATGGGGTTTCTATCCATTATGAAACCTTGTCACCTAATTATCTAAAGAGATTAATGATTCCGTTTCTTTAAACCATAGTTTAGAGTTTAAGAATTCTAAATTGACAGACTTTGGGAGGAAAGAATTAAGTTTCTTATGGTTGCATATACATGAAATTACTGTAAACAGATTGGAGACTGGATATACATGGATTCGATATTTGATCCATCAAAATAAACACATATCCGAATCCGATCCGATACCCGACGACGCGACGGGATATATAAAAATTATCTGTTTTAATCACCAAATATTGGATACAGAGGTGGACATCCGATCACAAGAAGGGTGGTCACTGACCTATGTGCTAATACAAGCTATAAACTCTTCACTTAAACTCTAAGATACAGGCAACAGATCCATTAGACAAACTTGCAACTACAAGAATATTAAAATATTAATAAAAATAGGTCTCTAACCTTTAAAAAAAAAAAAAAAAAAAGGTTTCCCAAAAAATTAAACAACCTTGTGAAACAAATTTCGGTAGAATGTTATATTAATAATATGTGTTTTTAATTTAAATTATGCTATTCTATCAAAAGATGGTTTCTCTCTCTCTCTCTCTCTCTTTGATCTGGGTATTTCGTTTTTCGGTCCGTTATAACCAAACAGTCTTTTACCAGACTGGGTATTCATTATTCAGATGTGCTTATTTTGGATAAGATGCGGGTGGATCCACTTTTTTTTTTCAGATAATTTGCGACCCTACATGAAATGAGTGTATTTTTACTCGGCAAACAAATTTACATGAAGTGGAGGGAAATCTTGTTCGAACCACACCACCCAAACAAGCAAAAATGTAATAGGATTCTCATTGATGTCTATCACCTAAATTGGATATGAGCCAAATCAGAGGATATGTGACATAGGTTTAAGTTAAACAGGGAGAGAATAGTTGCCGACAAGTTTGGAATTAACGTTGTACCCAAACAACCCGAGCCGTGTTTTTGACATTACTCCTTATCCATTCATCTGCCCAACTAGATTTTAAGTTAAAATTTAATTTTCATGAATATAAGTTTCTCAAACACCATCAAAATAGAATTTTAGCTTTATACCATCAAACAGCATACCGTTAAGAAAATCAAAATGGGGAAAAGTAAAGTCTTGGTGCTTTCCATCTTTGCTAGAATCCCATTGTTGGCTCCTTGTATTTTTGGATTATGCCCATACGGTCGACAAAATTGATAGCGTCTAGGGAGTTCAAATCATCTCCAAGCCAAATTGAAGAGATATTAGCTTGGGACTTTCCAATTTGTAGCAATTTTTTTATGACCAAAATTTGTGTGACCATACCACATGCGGACACGTGGTATGTATAGGAGTAAAAGTGTTCATTTAAAAGACTAAAAACTTGTCACATGTCAATATGTGAAAATACATTGGGATTAAAGAAGAGTATTGTAATAAATACATAGTTAAGTAAGTTGAGTCTGTAATTACCAAAATTTACTTCTGCAGTCCAATTTTTCTTTTTATTAAATCACTATCCTTCCATGAATCATAAGGAAAAGTATCTGCTACACCTAATTTGTCTGTTCCCCCATGTTCCACACACAAAAGGTGATGTGTTATAAAAACTGTTTTCAAATGAAAAGAATAGATACCCATAAAAAATGAGTTTACCAGGTTAAAACCATAAAAAAAAGTGTTCAAATGAGCATTTACTCTTTATTTAAAAGCAACTTGGATTTTATACACCCCTAACCTCCTCTAATCTCTACCGATAGTTAAACAGATGGAAACATCAATGTCAAAAGTGATTTTCACTTTTGGGGGTGAGTGTAAATAACTGCTGATGTGGACACCCCTTGACCTAGGTGTTTTCTATGCCGAGCATAGAAAATCCTCACCAATTTAAAATCGCACAAGGGGCATCACAGAGGATATCGAGCCATTTAAAAGAAGCACCAAATTTCCCAAGAAAATCATGTGTTAGCCTATGGTGTGGGGATACCCGGCAACAAACAAATTTGGGACATATCCCTTCCCTGATCATAAACCTGTGCAACTTAACAAAAGTCAAAGTTGTGTTTGGTGGTGTACCCCCCACATGCCACCTAATTTTTGAAGATAATTATCCTCAATCTTATTATAACTATATATATTTTTAATTTATTGTTTGGTGATTCATTCTCATTATCTGATTTTTTTGGATCCAAAATGAGAAAAAAAAAAGTCTTTGAACAAAAACCTTGCTTCTTTTTTTTTTGGTTGTGTGTGTGTGGATCACAATTAGGAATGCAAATGAGTTGGACTTGATGTGGATATTAGTATATCCGAATTTGGTTCATTTATAATCAGATATTTTTTAAATGAACGGATATTTAATCGAGTGGGATGCATATATATTCATATTTGTATCCGTTAAGTTAGTCGAATATTGTATACGAATACGAATACATCTGATTAAACAAATTCATTAAGTTAGGTTAACAT
>JAOXJP010098106.1:0-14475 GCA_025762735.1 Platanus orientalis | reverse complement strand
ATATATATATATATATATATATATATATATATATATATATACACACACACACACACACACACACATTAAGTCATAATGATTTTATCCAACAATATACATACTGTTAGGGATACAAAAATGATTGCATCTACGTAATGCATCTCACAACACTCAAGGGTCTAATGCAGATCCCTCCCACACAAGAAGAACATGGATAAACCTTATGTTAAGATCACAAACGATTAAAACGTTTGTACCAATATCGTGTTTTATATTCTGATATATAGGTTGGTCTTCAATAAGAACAGTTAGGGGAATATTTGTCCCATCAAGTGCTCCAAGTGCATTCTAAGATATCAATTAAGATTGTTAGTGTAATCTAAATCAAAACAACATTATGAAAATATTTTGTTATGTTAATTAAATACCTTAAAGTATCTCCACTTTCAATTTCATATTGTTTAAGAGTTCATTCATGTAATCTCAAGAAATCCTTACTTAATTTAAGTACTACTTGTAACATTGTCTTAAATTGCCTCTTTACTGTTTCTCCTGAAAAAAATGTAGAAATATTTGATGTTCTTATTTTTTAAGTTATGAGCGAGAACATGTAAAAACAATACCAAAACTTCTTCAATTGCGACAGTTCGTGTAGCCACCAGCCCGACTCTATCATGTAAAAGTCCACACAATCTCCTAAACCCTTGCTTGGTAACATGTAATTGTTTAATTCAAATAGATTTACATTCATTATACAAATCGTTAAAAAAATTGCCCTCCATTCATCTCTATTGATTGTTGGTTCTTTGCACATGAACTTGCAATCATACCAAACCTGCTATTTCCGTTATAAGAAAAAATGAGAGCTAATGTTTTGTCCAAGATTTTGTATGTCCTATCATGTCCTCACACCATAGGATGACACGTGATGGTTTTTTGAATTTGGTGCCTCTTTTAAATAGTGAGAAAATGTTCAATTGAACACTTTTTTTATGGTTTTAACCCTATACACCCCATTTTTATGGGTACCTATTTTTCCTTTAAAAAATTGTTTTTACAATTTTAACCCTATGCACCCGGCCTTTGTGTGTAGAACATGGTAAGACATACAAAATCCTGGACAGAACATTTGTTCCCATAAATAAAAAAATAAGAACAGAGGTGTAGCTGTGCACAAATTGAATCCTAGCCAAGCCAACAACACTTGTGACTAAAGAACTTGTTTCTGCTTTGGTGCTGGAAAACAATGCCCTGCTAGGCTAAGAATTTCATTTCACTTCAAAGATGGCAAATTTTGGACTGCTTGGATAAAACAGTGGGATTAGTCTAGTGAAAGATGTAGGGCCCAAAGGTGGGGTTTGAATCATCTCTAATCTAAAAGGAGAGATATCACGTGGGTATAGGAGGCCTGAGAAAGGGGTGTGTGAGTAAATATACATGGATCAATGGCTGGTATGATAGTAGATAAACAGTAGATAGGTACCTAAGTATTTATCAAACTACTTTCTTCCAGGCATCGTGTCATGTGCTAACTACTCATGATAGAGATGATTTGATCCCAAAGGTGGAATGATCCAATTAGCCTAAAAGGAACACAAGGTAAAAAAAACACATCATTTTTCGGCCTATGGTCTATTTCATTCACATCAGTTTTTGTCATGGAAAATTTGTTTCATAACTGTTGATTTGACTGATGGGTTTTTTTTTTTTTGGTGGAAACAATCAGCAGATTCACAACGAAGAATGATTGTTTGTTTTGACACAGACCTCTATTATCATGCATTGATTGGCACATGATGTATTTTTGAATTTGGTGTCTTTTATGGACACCTATTTGCTCAACTGAACACTTTTTTGGACCCTTTTACCCTCTAAAACAACACATGTCTGTTTATAATTCACCATAAAGTTCACTATGGACAACACCTATCACATAACATTTGCTTCGGTTCACAACACAACAAAAGAGGAGGTCTCTCCACCTTAGTACATCGCATTAAATTAGGCCGTGAAAGACGCAAGACCCTGCATTTCACGTTTATGTGCTAGATCTGCCAAGGGCATGAAGCAATAGATCCATTAAGGAAAAGAACCACCTGACCTGAGCCACATCTGATTCCAAAACTACCTGTTGGGCCTTGAGCCGAGCTTGACTTTGCTCATTAATAACCGTATATTAAGTGATGATCTCTTTCAAACATTGTACTATACATTGACTATTGTTAGATGTTGTTAAGATTCCATGTGGTGAGATATGGAGCCAACCTACTCACAATCAATGCAATAAACAATAATTTAACTGTACAAAAATCACAATTACATAAATATCACAATTACACACACAAGATGAGGGTTTTATGTAATCTAACTCTCTATATCCATATGTGTTGTCCATATTGAATTTCTGTTCATAGGTGCTGTCCATTCTTCATTATGAACAAGAGAAATACAAATTACAATAATTAAAGTCTCCCTTTCTTCTGTTCAACCCTAGGATCTCCTTCAAAAAAGTAATAAAAAAACACTCAAGTTACCCATTCCATATGTAATTCTCTCCCTCTAAACCACAAGGAATACTTCCCTCACAACCCGAAGAAAACATGATTTTCTCACCTTGTAAAAACCCTAGAAAATAAAACCACCAATACCTCCTCTTACCTCACAAAAGATATATACGGAGAGATTCTCGCGGGGCCCACTTAGAGAGAGAGTGAGCATCCACATAACATATTCCTTCACGTTGAAGGAGTTTCCCTTCTGCTAAAAAGTTGCCAAAAACAAAAATTTTCACATTGATATGTTTGTAGTCTTATTCCCAAGCAATGTAGGACTATCTTAAGTACAAAACAATTTAAAGGGAAAACAAATTTAAAATAAAGCAAAGGGAATAAATCTTTAAAGTTCAAGTTCTTAATGGAAACTATATAAACTCATGGAAAAGACAAGTCATTTCTCTCTTTACATTATAAATCTTAAACCATGAAAGAATGAGTTTTTTACATGGGAGTTTCAGCAAAAGTGATCAAAGACTACAAAAATATTTTTGTTTCTTTACGTAATATTAAGTTCAAATATATTAGAAGAACAACTAATGGTGCTAACCATCTCCTCACTAAAAAAGGATATGCCCCATACCTTGAATGGTAACACCTCAATCCCTCTATGTTAAAGGGAAATTTAGGTTAGAAGCCTTCTAGATGACTAGGTTGATGTTTCTTCTATTGCTTCATAGATTTCTATTTGCTTTTTTTAACCAAAGAAAAAAGAAAAACTAATATATGAAGCATGTCTAAGTGAGTGAGCAAAGTTCATGGTTGGTATTTTGAGTTGATACCATTTACAACTAAGGACGTAAATGGACCAAATACGAAGAAAATATAGGTATGTTTGTATTCAAATATGATTACTTAACCAAATATTGGATATGAATCTAAGTAGACGACATATATTAAAATAAGATCCGTATTCGTATTCATTTACTTAGCCAAATGCTAGAAATAAATACAAATATATTTGATAAATGTGCTTAGTTGCAATCACAAACCAATCTCCAATTCGAAATGGTAAATAGACTAAGGAAAGAAAATACATAACCAGGAATAAAACCTAAATGAAGCATATTGACTATTCTTCTTCTTTTTCTTATGGTAATAGGTTAGGGTTTTCAATTTCTTCTTCTTATCTTAGTTGAGTCTTGCAAAAATCAAATAACAAAAATGATGGATCTAGATGCAACAGGTTAGGGTTTTCAATTTCCCTTTCATCTTTCAGTTTTTCTTTCCCTCTTTGTTGAGTATCTGAGTATTCTAACTCTAGTGAAAAATGGAGAAGACTAAAATGATGGTTTACATCTAGATGCCCCCCATGCCCTTGATAGTAATGATATATATATATAACAAATCAATGTAGATTTGTATATAATTGGATAATTTGCACCCCTATTTATAACCTATAAAATGAAGATGTTGTGGAACAAATGTTTGTGTATTAGTGTTAAAAGAGCAGTCTACTCCTCACCGATAGCACTCTTCCGTTCATGATTTATTTAGCCATGGCTCCGAGTGTGGTGAGTCCAACTTCATCGAGAGCAGAAAGAAGGCCCATTGGGATGGTGCATTTTATCCAAAGGAGAACCTTAAGTTTTCCCTTCCTGTCACATTTTTCATGTGATTTTATGGTAACGATTAGCAGAAAAAGATGGTTAGGTGGCTATCAAAAACCAACGACAACTTTAGAGGAAGAACTAATGGGCCAATGGTAGTTGATCATTTTCATGGCTACGTGGGTTTGGCATGTTGCGGGCTAAGTTTTGAGGGTACAAGAGTGAAAAAAATTGTGGATGTGACAAGAAGATGGTGATGAATGTCAGATTGTAGCATGAATCCTAAATGTCACACATCCCCTACAAGAGCTACTAAGTTCATCAAACTCATTCACATAATAGGGGTGGATTCTAGGGTCTTTTGGTTAGGGCTGAGCCATCGGGTTTCACATCCTCAAGTTGCCTGCGTACTCCTTTAAAAGGGAATCAAGCTAGACATAGTTCTATGAGCCTAATTCAAGGCATAGAGGTGTCACTATTGTGTTTCTTGAAGATAGTCGAGGCCTCCCACTTTTATGTACAAGGGACTGTTGTCATGCTTACCCTGGGTACAACCAAGCTTGGACCAAGTCTTGTCTCTCGACAAAGTGCACTCCTCAAATATACTATGATACCTCCCAAACAAACTTAAAGCTCTTTATGGTCAGGTTCCCAAAACAAGTAACAAAATTTGTGCAGAGTTTCCCTTTAAGAGGGTGAATATCATATGTCAATACCGAGTCATAAAGACAAGGTTAACACCTCCAACTTAATGTTTCTTCTATAAGGAATCACTTATTCCATTGAGGATTTGAGTCTAGAGATTCATGTTGTTCCATCTTATGAGGGCATGGAATCCAAGAATTTAAAGGACCCTAAGTCCAAAATAGATAAGAGAGAGAGAGAGAGAAAGAAAGAGAAATGTTGAAGTGGGAGTTCATGACCCCTCTAATCTTGCTTGCACTTCTCTTATTCTCATTCCTTTCCTCTCTAGCTTCTTTTTCATTCTCATTCTTTGCCTTCTCACAAAATGACTTTCAAACCCACATTTTGAGCTTTTATAATGGATTTCACCTACCCATCCACATGTCCAAAATTTTCTTGACAACAATTAGGCTTCCCCTTTACGACTAGGCCTTCTCTTAAGCAAGTTTATGGGCTTTATATGGGCTTTGCTTGCTCCACAAGGTTTCAGACCCATCTACGACTAAGACCATTTATGAATCCACTAGGTCGCAATACCGGGCCTTAGTCACGGACCAGATCTCAATTGTGATTCCCATCTTAAAGTGCTCCATTAGTTGTACACCATTCAATCATAGACCAGCCTAACCAAACCCTATTCAGTTGTAGTACACTTGTTCTTAGTTGAGTTGTTAATCAAAGTTAGTCATGGACCAGTCTTGTAACAGACCCATCAACTGCAACTAACCCAGATTCGGTGAGACCTCATCTAGAATATTAACTCCACAATGACCTTTAATGTAATTCCGTAATGATGTGCACTTGCGAAGTGTAAAGTGCGCCTTAAGTGCTCTTGCCTATAGTCACACCCATACCGGTGCTCAAGAACATGTGTGTGCATGTGAGCGCTACACCACCTCTACACAAGAGGAAATTCTCTCAAAACACAATAGGTAGGAATGAGAGATTAGTTATATACTGCATTTGTTTTTCTTTCCCAACCGATGTGGAACAAAGCCAAAAACCAATAATTTTTTAAAACATAATGCTTGAAAATGGTTAAAATAGAGTTCTGTTAAATCCACAAAAAACCTTTCATTTCCAACAATCCCACATTTGTTCTTAATTTTTTTTGAAAAATAGGTATCATAGGCAATAAGCAAGGGCCCCTAAGCAACAATGCATGGTGGATGATTATGGAACCAACACCTTGTGTAATAGACTGTTGTCTGTGTAGAGTCAGTGGATTACCTTGAAACTAATATCTTTGCGACAAACCCTTCTTACTACATACCTAGTCTTTTTGAGAGGGTTTACTCATCTCAAAGCTCAGCACTCTAAGGTCTATGTTCATCTCGATTTACTAAAGGGCTCTAAAGATAGACAAACTAAATCTCATAAGAAATTACCAATTTCACCCCCAAAAAGGTGAGTCCCATATTTAGTATCAAAGAACTAGACTTTGGGTAGTATTGATCCCTTTCAAGAACCATTAAGAGCGTGATTCAGCTCCACTAAGGTTTGTTTCAACCCAACCGGGGTATGTTTCAACCTTTCCATAGCATGTTTCAGCTCAACTAAAGTATGTTTCAACTTCATTAGAGCTCATTTCAGCTCAACCTAGGTATCATTTCAATCCAACCCGATTTCCAGAAACTCATGAAGAGAACCAGACTTGTAGTCCTAAACTAGCTTCAAACTTAGTTCTCAACTTCTCATCCACAATCACTAGTTGCAGGCTTGAAGTATTACTTCACAAGATTTCCTATCTATTGGAGTACACTCATCCATAAGATCACCATGTATAGGATTGCCACAAGAACAGGCTATAGTCACAAAAGTAACAGTTGTGATTCCTTGTAGTACTAACTCATTTATCTATTAAACGTTTGGGCAGCTTAGGTTGGTTTCTCATTAAAGCTAAGTTAGCCAGGTTTGGTATCCACTAGCACTACCTTCAGCTCTGTTTGATCCCCTAGACTTATTAGAGATAAAATCCCCTCAAAACCTTTTCACAGAGTGGGTAAACCATCTCAAATGAAACTACACTTAAAGGAGCCTCAAGTGCAACAACTCCTCTAACATGTATGTCTTTAAGCATAACTTGGGTGAACTATTACATAATGCTTTTACATTTCAATCCTTCGAGTGTCCCACCTAGATTTTCAAAGTAAGTTTTCGTCAGGTGTTCAAACCTAGATTACCATTCACAAGTGTCCCACAAGTACTCAAACCTGAACAAAGTACATCACATGTTTCAAACACAATGACCTGAATCATCAGACTCAAAGCCTCCACATATCATATACAAAATTAGAATTATTCACGTGATTTAGGGCATTAACACGACATTACTATACATTGGATCAAAGTCTAAACTTCTATAATGGTCAATGCTCACTAGCATATGTATCATTGTGTCCACCGATATCACCATTCTCCACCACTTGTCACTAAACAATATTTTTTGCTCCAATTCCTGAGGAAAAAGCCACACCACTGCTTTCGGATTTCATGTAGCTAACCTTCTATAATAAAGCCACAAATTTGGATTTAACTAAATCCCCACAATAGGCAGCTTCGCTATGTTCCGAGACACTAACAGATCCATCCCAAATGGATTTCATGCTCATTGTACCTTATATACATTTGAACCAAACTTTGACAATTTAATGCCATCTGCTTGTTAATCTTGTTTATCTACTCCACAAACCTCTTTTTAGGAAATCTCAAACTCACAAAGCCCATGGCTCACTAAAGCCTAAAACATAGGAGTATCCAAATACCGATATCTCCATCTGCCACGTGCTAAATTTCATATCAACCTTCTATTGACATCATGGATTTGACCACCAAGACATACTTTATCATGTCGAGCTTACTCTAAGAGCTTTTATTATATATTATGAATTGTATACAACAATCCTTTCTGTCCCTTTAGGTAGTCTTGCTTTCTAGAAATCAAGACAACCCTAAGTCTTTCATGTCAGTCCTTAACCAACAGACCCTTTTGTATCCTAGACATTGTACCACATGCAACTCTCACTAGTCTTTCAAACAACCATGACACCAATCAAATTCTAAATCCTTTGCCAATAAGAGTACCACAACACATCATGATATGATTCGGTGTCATCATTCCTGATCCACTCTAGGATTTTCTAACAACTTCACATCATTTTCTAGCATGACACTTCTAATTGCCGCATGAGATGTTTTTTTCATGCTAACCATACAATAAATATTTTCATTTCATCTTATTTAATAATAAGAATTCCTTATGCAGCTAGAAGACCATCCTAATGGATTTCACCACTTTTAGGGCATCTATCATAGAGCTAAACTCATTCATCCATTAATAATGACAACAATGGCCAATCATTCAATAGAGATCATACTCTTCTGATACACCATCAGGACCGAGTTTCTTTCGAAATATCACTTACATATGATTGGCATATGCCCTTTAAGGAAGATCAACCACACTCTCCTAGGAGTGAAACTCCATATCTACCACTATAATCAAGAGGATTACATAATTCCTCATTGCACAACGGTGCACTACCATGTGGTCTTATCATAGACATTGAATCTTCTTCCACCAGATCCAAGTACTTTTGACATTGTTCACTTTGGCATCCATCAAAGACTTTAAATTTTTACCAAGCTCCAACACACTAGCGTTCCTTGATACAAGCCTCCTTGCCCCCACTATATCTGAGATCATAAAAAACAAATGTGATCTCACTGGATCCAACACATGGACTTAATCAGTCATCAATGGCAGGTATTCCTAGAATACCAATTTATACAATTAAACACCAATCAATTTCTCTCAATCCAACCTTTGAGGGTTGCCCTTTTGGCATAATCCACATGAAGATTTCCTCCCTTCCATATCAAGTATGAAAATTTCCAAAATAGAGGAACACTCACAAGGCATCCTTCCATATGAAATGGACCATTCTGAAGTCTTCACTTAGACCATCATGTCCCAATGCGGATTGTCATTCAGCTATAACTCCTAAGGAGTGTCAAGTGTCGAAATCCAATCACATTTGTCCCATATAGAAATTGCTAATTCAGAATCCTCATGCTCTCTCAAATCATATGATCTCATTCCAAAGTCATCGAAGTGTTAATCTTTTTCCTTGTTTTCTTGAGATCAACAAGTAATCCCATCTCATCCATGTACTTTTCATTATGTCACAAGTCATTATCATTAGACTTGTATCTATTAAACACTGAATCTCTAGTTAATGAATACACAACTACGGGTCACTTCATTAGACTTGAATCTAGTAAATTATGTCATCGCTAAAAGAGTAACCAATGTGGAAAAACTCCTGATGTCAAAGCATCTAGGACCTCATATAAGAGTACATACCTTCTATGAATTACCATAGCTTAATAGATCCATCATAACAACCTAAATATAAAGGTATGAACAATGACATGTTCATCATCACACCCCCACTAGTTTGTGGGAACTAAATATATCTCTGATATATGAATGTCGCTACTCCCACTAGTAGTTTGTATTAACATATGCCACTTTTTACAACGTTGATCCCAGATCAACTACCACAATCGCCTCATCTTATCTTTTATGCCTCAATCCAAAATGTTGTTTCATCGTAATGACAAGCACAAACCATTCAAACTGGCTTTCCACAACCATAGTGTTGTGTTAACCCTATTACCTCATAAGAGGTTTTCATTCTAGTTTTCGTGTGTTCGGCAGTTCTGACTAATGATACAAGTTATGGATGAACTTTCCTCCTTAAGGTACCTATGAGCCTTCACATGGCTTTAACACTTGTTACATTCTACTATGGTTTCTCTATATTATGCTCATTCAAGTCCTCTGACTTGCTTTAACATTGTGCATCATATCTGAAACCGATCAAACATGGGCATCCTTGGTTCATTACATTGAATCCTAAAATCTAGCTTTCAACTGAGTATATAATCTTTGGATATTTCCAAGTGTTCTACCATTTCAGTTTCCATTAAAACATTACTTAGTTTTGATGACAAACTTAATTCATCCTCTATCCCTTACCTTTAACCCTTTTACAACTCACAACATGATTGATCATGCTCACCAAGCATAACTATAGGTGTCGAAGATTTCAGTTTTTCAGAGTATAAAAATCTTCATCTTTTGTTATATGTAGAGTTGCATGAGCATTTCATTCGACAAACTATTGCAAAAAAAAATTCATTCGCGAATCATACTTCAGTCGTTGAGACCTTTATGTCATGAAATGCTCTCAGTTGTGACTACTAGCTCAATCACGAATATGGGTCAAAATCGTATTCTTAGTCATGAAACCCTTTCATTTGCAGTGACATCTAATCGCGACCAACAATCCATTAACGGAAACTACTAATTCATGAATATGGTCTAGTTGCGAAAAACTCCCTCATTTGTGAATGTCACTCATTTGCGAAAGCATTTTATTCGCAGATAATTTTACTCATTTAATTCACAATTCACAATCTCTTTGACATAATTTAATTTTTTGTCATTTTTCAACACGGGAGTGAACATATTATCAAATTGTTGAGATAGTTGTTGTTCTATTAGACTAATCCAAGGCATGGAGGTCTCGTTACTATGTTTCTTGAGGATATTGAAGCCTCCCACTTTATGTGCAAGATACCGTAGGCCAAGCTAATCTCGGGATACAACAAAACTCGGACCAAGTCGTGTTATTCCACAAGGTGCACTCTTTAGAGAGACCATGATACCTCCATACAAACTTATTGCCCTTTGTGGTAAGTGGAGTTTCTTCTTATTTTCCTCCCTTTATTCTCTAGCTCCCCTTTCGTTCCCCTTCTCAACCTTCTCACTAAATGGGTTTCAAACCTATGGGTTTTATAATGGGTTTCACCTACCCATCCAAGTGTCTACAATTTGCTACGATTGGGCATTTTCCAAAGGAAGTTGATAGACCCTGTATAGGCTTTGCTTGCTTGATCTTCAACGAAGCCCATTTGAGGATCCATCGTAGTAGCAAGACCGAGCCTTGGCTTTAGTTGTGGACCGGATCGTGATCACCGTCTCAAAGCGTTGCATTGTCATTACACGGGACAGTTCACTCAAAACACAAGAACACAAGAGATAGGGTAAGGGAATCTATATAATATATTAAAGCAACAGGTGCTGATGTGGATAGCCCCATTGCTTTGATTCCCACGGTTTCTACCTATCCACACGTGTGAAACTACTCCTTTCATGTTCCTTACTCTAAGTTCTATCTATTCTCTCCTAAAATCTCTCTTTTACCTAACATCCCACTACTCCATCCCTTCATATATTCTCTCCTAAAATCTCTCCCACCTCTCTCTCTCCTTATAACACTTTTCCTAAAATAGATATTCCTTTACCATTATATCATATCTATATATACTAGAGGAAAGAGTCATTAACAACCCCTCTTAATTTTATTTTATTTTTTATGATACTTTTTAAGAGTGCCATGTAGACAACCCCTAAAACGGCATTCCCTCTCTTATAACTATTTTTCTCTCAATCACACAACTTTCATTGCTATTTTTTATCATACATATCTCTTTAAAATAAAAAATAAAAAAAATACCCAAAATATAACATCTTCATTTTCCTATTTCCCATATTCTCTCTCATTCCTATTTCTTCTCATTCATATCTTCGCGGGTGTTGGGTTTTACATGGGATTTTAATTTTTTTTTTTAAATTTGTATTTCTCAAATATAATTATCCTGTGCTAGCACGGGGGCACCTGCTAACAATTATATATTGCATTTGTTTTTCATCCTCAACCGATGTGGGACTAAACCAAAAAAAAAAAAAAGAAATTTTGAAAAATATGAAAACATAATGCTTTGAAAATGGTTAAAACAGAATTCCTTTAAATTATCAAAATAAAAGATTTGATTTTCAATGATGAAATGGTAGGTCTACAGGCAGAAGGCGTGAGAGGTTATGGAACTTGATTGGGTGGGGCCGGGCTATACTGGTTAAGAAAACCATAAGTCAGTTTGATGAAGAAGGCTTAAATGATTGAAACCAACCAATGCCCGATTTGCTTTTAGAAAAACGAAATTTCTTCTTGTCAAAAGCTACTTGATGAGATGAGAGACATGGACAAGCGCACTGATGAGATAAAAGGCAATTTGCTAGTGTCTTTGAACGATAAAAGGCTTCTGCTCTGCTCAATATCGAATTTTTACACGTGACAGCTGAGGTGGCAGTACTAAATGTTACAGATGTTTTGCCCTTCTTTTCATTGCAAAAGAACCCTTTTGTCATTACTCTTTATTAAAGGGGAAGTCATCTAAGAGTGGCAATTGACGGATTTGAATCATCTCCAGACTGAATGGGGAGTTTTCACGTCAGAACCAATCAATGTGTGACAATGTTTGATAAAGGGTATCTTGATAAATTCACATGGATCAAAGAGGGTGTCATAAAAAACATACAATAGGTAAGTATATGTATATTTATCAAAATACCCTTTGTCGGGCATCATGCCACATGCTAGATGATTCGAACTTGACAATTGAGAGGGCCTAGCTAGGCTCTGGGTAGGCTAAGCATGAAACATTAAGGACACTGGGTAGGCCCATGGTCAGGCCTAGCCTGGCCACAATCCCACACATTGGGCCTAACGGGATGGGCTGAAAATTGGCCCATTCTGGGCAACCCTATCCCTAGGCTCTGGCCAGGCTAAGCATTAAGCATAAAGGACACTGGGCAGGCCCATGGTCAGGCCTATCCTGGCCACAATCCCACACATTGGGCCTACATTGGCCCATCCTGAGTCCAACGCTATCCCTACCCATCACCTCTCCTCTAATTGCCCAGTCAGGGCGAATCATGCACGTGGGGATTTCTTTAGCAGCCAACCTTTTGAGCAGAGTCTCATAATATTTTATCAATATTTTGGATAAAAAATTTCAAATCATTGAATTAAATTCAATTTTATAGACAACTATTACTAAATTAAGACTTTACAATGACAATTTAATTCCAAAACCTACAAAATAACATAAGAGACTGTTTCTCTTTTCTCTCATATTGGGTGTGTTTTTGTGTGTAATGTATATTATATTGTTCAAGTTGTTGCGAGATTGTGTTAAAGTGAGGTTGTTTCCTAATGAATCTTTAAAACCCAAAACCTACTATCAAGATGCTTACTTGATTGTCTCAAACTTTTAGTCAAGTGTTCTTTATTTCTTTGGTAAGCAAAAGTTAGGTTCTTTGAAGATGTAGTAGTTTATTTTATAGTTTATTTTACTACTGAAATTGATAAATAATGCATTGTTGTCAATGTTAATCGGTCTCAAATGGATTATTTTCTTCTTCTTTTTTTGTCACTTTCTTTGTTTCCTTTTTTTGCAATGACTCATGGAAAGAGAGAGAGAGAGAGAGAGAGAGAAAGAGAGGTTAATTAGAAAATATACTTTTAAGTGCCATCAGATGGCACGGTCGGGGTTTCACCCCTCATACACAGTAATTCCACAATTTCGCAATGAATCGTGTTGACGTCTACCCCTACCAATGGTAGCATGGGACCACAAATGTTGCAGGCCCAAATGACATACCAAAAATAATAGAAAATATATCAAATGGCAAAGCCGTTGAATGTTGATCTCATGTGATCTTCATATTCCCAAGTGATGTTCATAGTTGGTGAATTGTATTAAAATCTTGACAAGAGTGGATGCAATGTCTACATACCGATTATCGGGGAATTGAAGGCAATATAGAAGCTTAAACATGATGAATGTAAAGTTTCAATGCCCAACTAGTGGGATAAGGGAGTTCTTAGTGATGGATTGTAGAACCTCAAGGCCATCCATTCTATAGAGAGCAAATCAAATGGAGCTAATTGAGTTTTTTAAATATTTGTGTATTCAGACACTGGAATTGAGATTTTTGAATTCTAATATATCCATATGCTTCTAAATGGTAGAATTTTGAATCCATAGAATTTAGTTATGCGGTTTTCAATTATGCAAAATTAAAATTCTTGATTCCGAACACAATCTAATAATAAAGGTATTTTATTTGACCATTTATTGTGATAAGTAACTTTATTATTTTGTGTTCATCATGTGTCATTCTACGGTGAAAGCAACACTAAAGAGAGCCAAAAGAGAGAGAGAGAGAGCAATAGGATCTCAATGCTTGGTCATGTATCTTTTAAGAGAATTTGAAAACCCCATCAGTGGGTTTGATTTGGGAAGAGGGTATGGTATAAATTCCTGATAAGGCAGATCCAACAATGATGGAGACAAAAGCTTTGAATATCAATATCTTATAAACATTATCTCGTCGGTCCTACGCAAGGGATCTTTGTTGGAAGAAAGAAAGAAGGTTCGTATGACCATCCTTAAATTTATTCATTTCCACCGGTCTTTCTCGTACGAACAATTAATTAACATCTTTACTTTGAACTTATACCTCCCGTGTATATATTAAACTAAAACTAAAGGCATGTGACAATTGCAGCAAATTTTTATGTAGTTTATTATAGCATGAACAAAAAAAACCATATTAAAAGACCAAAAAAAAAAAAAAAAAGCCATGTTATAAAGGAGAGGAACCTATTTTTTATGTTACAAGAAAAACTACAACAAAATTTTGCTACGTCAGGTCATTGTCAAAAAATGAATCCTTTTGCGTCAGTCAGCCACAGCAAGGCATCACCAAAAGAGAGAAGAGAATACCTTTTGCC
>JAOXJP010098095.1:0-14475 GCA_025762735.1 Platanus orientalis | reverse complement strand
CTCCAAAACAACACATGTCTGTTTTTAATTCACCATATACACTACAGAGTCATTTTTATCACAGAACATTTGCTTCGGATGGCTCCACATCTTTTCGCTAGTTAAATCATAAGTGGGGCCTTCCCTATAATTTCTCTCTTTAAAGAAACATACGTATACACGTAAGAATTCCATTAACTGAAGCTGAAGATGCGGGACACCTTAAATTGACGCATCACACACGCAGACACAGGTCATGTTCTTTTATTTATGTGATTTGATTATTAAAGATAGTAGGTATCTTCATCGAAGCATCTTATGTCCCCATCATCGTATTTATACATGAACTTAAGGTTTCAATGTTGGGACTTTAAAGCAATTACTTTAAAAGAAAATGATACACTTCCAACCACGAGTGTGGAAAAGTTGAGGCATAAAGTGTTTAACATATTATGGATCATTTATTAACATCTTTTATTTATGAGGGCAAACGAGTGGAGAGGGAAGGAGGGAGGTTTAGAGAGATTACTTGACAAAAATCATCTAAATTCGCATATGAAAATTAACTGATATATCCAAAGAGAAAATAATAATCTAAACCCCCATAATCTGTCTCAGTAGTTTCATAAGGATCATCTATTGCCTTTAACATACTGCATGCATCTATAGCGTCCAGTGTTTAAAAACTCGAATCGGTCTAGTGACTTAGAAGTCTACGGATCCGAGTTATTTGGTAATTTGTCCCTGGTTATCAGTTGGGAATCAAAACAAATATATATATATATATATATATGAAGCAACGATGGCATTTTAGTAAATTCAGTTGATGGCATTTTAGTAAATTCAGTTAAGTATGAAAAGTTTAGGTCAAGTTCTCTCTCACAATCGACAAAGGACTTTTAACTCTTTACAAATCATTGTTTTTGCCTGCAAAGATTGACACTAGTCAAAGGAATGATCTCAACGCTCCAAATCAGTTAGAAGTCTCTTGATTATCTCGGAAAAGAATAAAGATGTTGATCTTTAGAGGAGTGTCAACTATGTATTTGAAGGAGTTTCTAAGATCGACCATGGTGGAAGTAAGACGTTTGTGCTGGTTATATATCTAAGCGAAAACCGGAGTCCATTATTCCCTTTTTCTTAATTTTTTCTGTCTTAAAACTTAAAACAGTTTAATGGTCTGAAAACCGAGTTACCCGGTGTGGTTTCTAACAAACTCGTCCGAATTACTAGAAAAAATCGTCCAGAGTTATCTGCATGGTTTTAAAACTCGGAATCGGAGTCAGAATCGGTCCTGACTAATTCGTAAGTCGGATCTGCCGATTCGGACCGATTCCAAGTTGACTCGGCTAATCCAGTGCAAAAAAAAAAAAAAAAAAAAACTTTAAAATGTTTTGAAATTCAAAATTTGAAAAAAAAATCAAAAAAAATAAAAATTCAAACCGATTCCCGATCCGGATAGGCCGATGCAAGCCGATTCACACCCGAATCGGTTGATTCCCAAGTTGGATCGGTCGAGTCAAAACAAATCCCGAGTTAACCCTGAAAATCGGTTCGGTCTTAGCCGATTCCAAGTTGGATCGGCCGATCCGACTCGAAATCGGCCAAGTTTTAAAACCATGGTTAGTTGGAGACCAAGTTGCTGATGTCATTCGAGTTTTGGCACTGATCTGTAGTGCAACATATAAACCAAAAAGTGAAGATCATCCATCTGAATTTTATATTTTTGTCCCGCACTTAAAAGTTTGTTTAATGGCAACAGAGGATCCTAAATGTAGCTTCAATGGTTTTGTTATTGTCATTTTATCATTTTTTGCTACTGGAGTTTCTTCTCATTAAATCCCCAAACTGGTGAGTTTAATAGTGGATAAGAGGTCAAAGAGGGTCTAGGCTCTAGAGATAGAGTTTAAGTTGGTACTTTGTGTTTGAAATATTTATAAATTTCAGTTTTGTTCAACAATTCAAAGAAGATTGATTTCAAAGGAATCAATCATAGAACTAACAACACGTAACATTCATATATGTGTGTGTGTGTGCGCGCGCGCGTGTGTGTGTGTGTGTGTACACCAAAATTCAGAAATACTATCACATTAATATTTATTCAATATTAGAATTATAAACACAAATAATTAACTTGTGTTTCTCTATCAGTATAAAAGAATTCTACCAGATATTAGAGATTCGAGCTGCAGGCAAGAAAATCAAATGTGAATTTGTGGAATTGGTGTAGGTCATGGTAATCCACTATCATTAAAGTGTATTTCACTAGGCTTAATCTTGTGCAACATGGTTTTATCCAGTGCCCACCTTTAGGAAACACCAATAATTCTTCTACACTTTACACCAAGGTTCAAAAATTCGATTTTGATGGATTTTTCGCCATGAGGATTTATGGAAATTTTGGAGAAATTTTGCTAGAATGTTTCAAAATATTGAAAAATTTATGAAAATTTCGATATGAATTGCTATGAAAATTTCAATCTATGTTGAGCATGATTACACACTCAAGACTTAAATAACTATATAAAGCATTTAATTTGTGT
Organism: Platanus orientalis; assembly: GCA_025762735.1. Taxonomy (NCBI): domain Eukaryota; kingdom Viridiplantae; phylum Streptophyta; class Magnoliopsida; order Proteales; family Platanaceae; genus Platanus; species Platanus orientalis. The sequence goes on along the minus strand of JAOXJP010098095.1, from coordinate 11,953 downwards.
ACAAATAAACCATGTAAATCAACAAATGGTTATTAGTCATTTTTATAGATAAATGACTACTGAACTTGTCAAATTGTATGATTTCTTCACCTAATTCTTCATCTTAAATTAGTCATTTTGTAAACAAACTTTATATAACAAAGTTATACAATAGTTTACGTAGCACATATCTAATTTATACATACATATTAAAAAAAATCAATTATATAAATATATGTTTTTTTTAGGAAATCATTTCCCTAAACAGAGCAGAATAGCGGAACAGGATTCGTGTAGCTGACCCCAAATAGTTGGGATAAGGCTGTTTGTTGTTGTTGTTTTATATATATATATATATATATATATATATATATATATATAGACACAAAGACACGTCTAGAGAGAGATAATCTCTCATACGATTCAGTCTCTAATGACTATTCATGCTATCTTTCTTCTCTCCATTACTCTTCTTCTCCTTCCCCCTTTTTTCTTCTTCTTCTTCTCTTGCAGGAACCAAGATATAACAAGAAAGAATCACAACTTTAAGCTCCCACAAATAAATTCATTTCTGATTATATTTACTCTAATCTTGCCAATCATCCATCTCAACATCCTTGTCTCAGCTACACAGTTTATTGCTACACTCATTCTATTTATGTGTTGTTTCTTGGTTGTTCAACATCCTGTTCCTAAGGCATGGCTGGTTTTATGGCTGACTTATATAATTCTTTCTTCAATTTTAGTGTTATTCAATTATCACACAGCACTTTAAAAACACCTCTCCACTTCATCCACCCTACTCAAACAATTCAAGCAACATCCTCTCTAATCTCTTCCCCCCTATAGATGATTGAATCGAGATAAATGGTCACTCTGACATATATCATATTACCTCTTAAATAAAGCAATTAACCATCTCTCCTAGAACCCTAAGGTTATAGGAGAGGGATGAGTTAATATACTTATTATATTTCAAAACTCCCCCTCAGGAGGGATACTCCTAGACAATGAACACGGGGGAACTAAGTGCGAGACCCAGGAGAATAATTGCATCCACGGGGGAATTTGAACTAACTAGCTCTGATACCAAGTTGTAAACTGTGGTTGAAATGAAAAATAGGAGAAAGAAGAGAAAAGAAAAGATAAGAAGCAAAGATGAAAGAGAAGAGGAATCGTATGGTGGAATTAAACACCTAAAACATTAGTGAAGGTATTTTTACGAGCTAGACGGAATAAAATGTGAGCAGATTGCATTCTATGTATTCTATTTTAATCCCATTATATTTTATACAATAACATGTGTTTATTAAGGGGGGACTCAAAGTCTTAAGGTAAAATGCAAATTTATGTGGGACTAGATAAATGAGGAAGAATCAACAAGAATCTGTGAGTCTGAATCTGACACATATCAAAACAGGTACTTCACTTGTTTATAAGATTTTTGTGCGATGTAGACCCAAGTGAATCAAAGCAAGCAGGCATCATACCAACACACATAAATGTTTTAATTATGGTAATGATTTTACCGCATATGAACTTTCTCACGAGCATCTACATCCATGTCTGCATGATAATAACCAGCTGAAATTCCTCGTTGACATAATTCTTGTGCAACCTACATGCGAGTATCAGAAAATACATGATTCTTCCAAATCAAATCATATCATCAGAAGTTCATCAACATCAACAATGATATGTGGATTAAATATAAATACATAAAAGGTGCATGAGACACTATGTAACAAGGACACTACATGTTTCAGATTTTTTTTCCATATCGAACATCCTGTTTCTGTATCAGATTCCAATACCAACACTTCTGTTTTCTATATCAACCTATTTAATTTTCACAGTAACTGCCATGTTAGACATGCCAAATAGGGGTTCTAGCTACCTAAACAAGGACACTTCATTTTTCCAAATTTTATTGTCAGACCCCCCTCCCTAGTGCCCATGTAACTCATGCCTTCTATACAAGTGTATATAATTTTCAAAGCAGGTATTGTGTCGGACATGGTCACTAGTATCAGTGTCCTTGTTACCTAGAAGAGGCATTTTTACATTTCCAACGAAAGAAAACAAATTTGATTCATTCACTAGATAAATAAAACACAAAAAACTCAACACAAAAGTGGGTCACATCAAACTTCATGTCCATGGCTTTCTACCAGTTGCCAAATAGTGGGCTAAAGGCAGCCTCATTTATAAACATATCAATATTATTTTCTAAATTGAGTAGGTATCATAAATGTAATGTATGCATGAGAAAAACATCCTCCACCATACCATAGACACAAGAACTCAAGCCTTTACACATGGGCCATCTGGCACATGCTATGTGAAGTAGAATAAGATTACATATGACATCTAACTCCCAACTAAGGTTTGAACATTGAAAGTGTTGAGAATTCTGTCATTATATGATTATCAAGGGAATAATTGTTAAACATGGTTGAGATTACTTGTATAGCCCATGGGCAAGATTGTCTTTGTGATGAAACACACACACATACATACATAGGCCTTGTTTGAATAGACTTCTCAGACGGTTTCTACTTACTTCTGAGTCTGCAGAAATCAGAAGTCCGTTGTTAAAGTGTTTAGTTGGCATGTTTCCACAAGAAGATAAAATCATTAAAAGTGAAAATACCAACTTCCTAAAAAAGCAGCAAGGCCGTGGCTTCCTGAAGAAGTCGATCATTTAACTTCTGCAGGAAGTTAAAACGCCAATCGCGCATGTGGGTTCGTGCAGCACAAAAGGGGTGGAGTAAACCCCTCTTTTCCATCTCATTCGATTACCCAATCAGCACACAGATGAGAAACCCATAGCCCTCTCTCTCTCTCTCTCTCTCTCTCTCTCTCTCTCTCTCTGTGTGGGGGGGTAAGTTCAACACACCTGCTCCTCTTCTTTGTCTCTGCCATTGAGATGCATTTTTTTTTTATGTTTGATATTTAGTACTAGCAGTGCATCAAAGATGCAATCATGGATTCTCCTGAGAGGATACAATTACATATTAATGACAAGGAACAGTTACATTTGTCCATACATATTTCGAGAAAAAGTAGAGATTCTACAATATGGCACCCCTGCAGCAATCTATTTGATTCTATTGAAAGGCCAAGGTCACATTATTGGTAACTGTCTGAAGTGATAAAAACAAATTCTGATCTTTCTGGAGGTTAACCCTTTGATTATGTGCACAATTAAACCTTTTAAATTTATCTATGCTTGATTCGATTATGAGCACGATTAGGCATATATATATATATTCAAGGTCACAGTAGAATCGTACCCAATTCTATTTGGACCAAAACTAACCTTTTTGTTTTGCTTTCCAAAATGAAAATGAGAGTTGTTTTGAAATTTCTAAGTCTATGCCTAATTGGATCTTAGAAGGGGGGTGAATAGGATCCTGTTCAATTTTTAAACTTATAGTTCAATTCTTCCCCTTATGCTCTAATCTTGAATTAATTGGGTTTTTCTTATCACTTCCCTAGTTTACACTTCCACTGTATATTTATTTAAACTTAATCAATTATAAACTAATTCAATCATGCATGGTTTTAATCACAGAGATATGCAATTGTACTCTTCAACCACACAAAATAATAATCAATTTTCCAATTTGATTTTCAATTAATCTCGGACTCTAACAGTCTATGAGTCTAGACGGATGTTATGATGGTGCAACAAGATTGTGCAATTAGAAATATGCTTAAGTCTTAACCCTTGTTAGCCAATTCCTTTTTGATATTATTTACTAAATTGGAATGGACTAACAAATTCAGAGTATAAACTATATAGTTAAAATCACAACACCAAACACACAAATGCACACGCAAAAACAAAAATATATAGTGGTCCAGCCACCCGTTGGTGCTTATGTCCACTCTCAAAAGCTTATCCTTGAGCCTTTGATTTTTATTAATAGATTGACCTAATATATTACAAGAAAATCAAATATTGTCCTTAAACACTTACAAGTTCAGCAAGAGTCCACTCGCCTTTTAAGTCTGAAACCCAGTGTCTCCAATGGGTGATTCACGTTTGGTGACTCCAGCGAACTATCTATCCACTTCCGATGACTCCAACGGAAGTTCAACTTCTTGTAAAATGGATAGATTGAACTCAACAACAATGCCTCTTCATGGCTATCACCCAGATTTATTTGATAATACCAGTATAGTTTATCTCCTTCACTCTTCTGACACCAAATCTACATTTCTCCTTTGATGTGCATAATTGTCTCCAACTAAGGTAGTGAGTCTTCCTTGAAAGGTCCAAACCTGCCCATAGGAATTTAGCAAGCATGGATTCAATCATTTTTGTTGTCTTGCTAGGAAGTCCAAAAATGCCACACCAATATATTTAGCTACCTTGGAGAACAGATTTGATGAGTTCCAACCTTCCTGCATATGATAATAGCAGAGCTTTCTAACCATCTAGGCGCCTCCTGATATTGTCTACAATCAGCTTACAATCCTGGTGGGAGAGTTTGCTAGCAATCAAGGGGACCCCTAAATAATTCAACAGAAGAGTTCCATGGTTGAAGCCAGTGATCAGCACCAACTGTGCAATCTCATGTTCTTGCAGCCCCACATATATTTGGATGGACTTCATTGTGTTTATATGGAGACCAGACATTGCTGAAAATTTCTGTAGAACTCCATGCACCACTTCAATTGATTGCCTTTCAGCCTTACAAAATATCATTAGGTCATCAGCAAAAATAAGATGATTCAAGTTTATGCTCTTACATTTTACGATTAGAGTAAGTCTCCCTTCTTGTCTCTTTGTCCAGCATACATGAGAGGGCTTCCATTACCAACGTGAATATATTATATATACGAAGACATTGGATCGCCTTCTCTAATTCCCCTCTTGCTTGGGAAATAGCTTGCCGGAGATCCATTGACTAAGATGGAGAACTTAGGAGTGGTAATATATTCTATGACCCAGGTAATGAATTGAGCTGGAAACCCCATCCGCTGCATGGTTTCTTCAATAAAATTCCGGGAAACTGAGTTGTACGCTTCCTTGAGGTCAATTTTGAATAGCACAGCTAGAGAGTGGTTCTTTCTGCCATTCTACCAAATCCTCGCACAATTTCATGGCAGATCAAAATATTGTCCGCAATGGATCACCCCCTGATGAAAGTTGATTGATTATGACTAACCAAAAAGCTTGTAACTTGCCGAATTCTGTAAGTGAATTCTTGTAAAGAACTTATACACCAAGTTACAAAGGGCTATAGGACAGTAATCATTTAAAGTATTGGCCGAAGAGCTTTTAGGAATCAAGCAAAGGAACGTAGAATTTATCTCATGAAGTAGTCGTCCAATTGTGAAGAACTGATTGATTGCTGCTGTGATGTTTTGTGAAGAAGTGCTCGATTGCTACTGTGATGTCTTCCCGGATGATCTCCCAAGCAGATTTGAAAAAAAGCTAAAGTGAATGATGTGGACATCATGACCGAGATCATGATTGGACCTTGTTCATAGCCCTTTATTTATGTTCTTATTTATTTGTATGTAATTGTGTCTGATATAAAGGCACAGAATTTTGAGGGTAGTTTTGACATTGTTAATTTAATTAGGGATATTTTTGTTATTTGTTTTAGTTGGGGGTTATTTTGGGTAGTCATTATTGGTATTAGGGGTATATCAGTCCCTACATGGGATTTATTGTGGAAACCTAGTTGTGGGACTCTATAAGAACAACCCACAACCAACTCTTATATTCTTGTGCAATGAATAAACAAAATTTTGTCTCCCAACATTATAGTCTTCTTCCTCTTGCTTGTTGCAGCTGAATAATATCAAAACCCTGGAATGAGTCTAGGTTAAACCTAATTTAACGGTTGTAGTGCCACTCCTTCCTCCTTGGGCTAAAGGACCTTCTCTTCCCTTCTCTTTTTGCCTTTTATAATTTTTCTATAGGGTTGTTTAGCTGAAACTGTATGTAGGTGCAAGAGACTCAACACCATCACTTCCCCTACAAGCCTTGGACCCAAGTATCACTTCCTTGAGAAACCTAAGGCCTGGACGAATCTAGTATAAGCAAAAGGAAGCTTCAGATTTGCTATTTTATCAATTTCTACAGAGATTGCATTACTCCCAGATGTGAATTCTAGTACAGGCAGATTTGGGAAGTCGATTAACAGCTTCAATAATCAAGGGTTCGACCTGATTCAAAGGTTTCCCTCCCTTCTAGACAACTAATCAATCCTATTAATAGTGGGACCCATCTATTAAATTAAATTTTTGAAGGAGATTTATTCAGGTTTTCATCATCAGACGTCAAACAGGGGTAGGTGAGTTGATGTGGAAGAAGTGATCCCATCGCCTAACCATTAGGGATATGCTCGAAAGGTCTTGGCAGGGTTAAGGCAACCCCAATACGATCCTAAAGGAGTAGGAATTCCATACTAAGCTGTTGGGAACCAAACCTTCCACCTGGCTCAAGTCATAGGAGGCATGAAACAGGGAATTTTTTACTTCTACGAAGATCAACCACAAACTCCTTAATAATAGGAGACTGACCGAGAGAATTTAGCAGGTTCATACTACCTCCAGGGAGATACTAAGGGTCCAGGTATCATCCCTAAGCAGCTGTGAGACAGTAGCTATTGCTGATGATGTTCTAGGCCTGGTGGTAACACCTGGATCAGATCAGATCCTTCTTCTTTTCTCAAAACCCCATTGATCAACCATGGTTGCTGTGGATTTGTGTTACTTTATCATCTGAAGACAACTTGGAAAGATTCTACAGTCAAGGGCTAATCTCGATGTCCAAGTGCTATTTGAATTCCTACCTGCGTTGAGACTGACTGGTTAGTTTTATCTTTACCTACAGCTGAAGAACTGTTGTGCTGAACCTATCTAGTCTAGTTACTCTTGCTACAGCATGCTGCACATGACTTTACCCTGCCCTAATTGCTCTCCCTATTGTTTATTTTACAACCCCATTAGCTGGTCACATAATCAACCTAGTTTACACGCTTAATTTTTTTATTTTCTTAATATAAATTTTTTGGACAGCAGCCTGTCACTTTCTCATTCTTTAAATTAGTCAATATTCCTTTCATACTACTTAGTACAATTTTGCTCATTATTTTGTAGGCCCCAACCCTTGACATGCATAATGGATTTAACTTAAAAACCACTTGATTTAGTGTGTGAATGTGCAACTAGGAATTTTGTTTTTGTCTCTTCATTACTCTAATAATTTTTATTCCTATCTCCCTAAGCACACACACCACTAGCCCATATGCATGCTGCATCAGTGAACCCATCAGGGCCCAGAATTTTACCCTCTTTTCATGAAAAAAATAGCCTCTTGGATTTTTGTATCTATAACCCCAGATGTAAGAGCATTCTGGTGAGGAAGTAAAAACTTTCTTTGCAGACCATTCAGCACTTGGAGTATGGTTATTGCTTTGTGGTGCAAGGAGTCTTTTGTTAAATATTCCAATTCATATCTAATATCTTCTAATCTGTATAGTTCCTCACCATCTGCTGTAATTAGACTGCAGATTTGATTTTTGTTGTAACTTGCTAATATTGCCCTATGGAAGTCAGCATTTTTTGAGTCTCCTAATTGAAGCCATTGCACTCTTGATTTTTCCTTCAGTAAGATTTCTTCCAGTTGCAATTGCCCGATAAAATATTTTATGGCCTCTTTTTCCACCTGGGGTAGCTGGACATTTTGCGGATCATTTTTAGAGTCCACTTGTGCCCTCGTCATCTTCTCTCTGGCTTCCACTAGGTGCTGGTCTATTCGGCCTACTCTCTCTGCATTCCATTTCTTCAACCCATTTTTTTTTGTTTCTGTGAGTTTTAGAGCAACCTTATACATCGGGCTCCCTTGAACTTCAATATTTTGCGGATCATTTTTAGAGTCCACTTGTGCCCTCATCATCTTCTCTCTGGCTTCCACTAGGTGCTGGTCTATTCGGCCTACTCTCTCTGCATTCCATTTCTTCAACCCTTTTTTTTTGTTTCTGTGAGTTTTAGAGCAACCTTATACATCGGACTCCCTTGAACTTCAATACTCCATGCAGCCTTTACAATGTCTTGGTACCTCTCCAGATTAGTAACAACTACCACTAATCATCATAATTGTCATTCCACATGGGCCACACAATCCAATTGAATTGATAAAATCAAGGGAAGGCAACTATGGTGGAGAAAAAACTTCACCACACTTTAAATACATCACAGAACTTCGTGAAACCACATTCACAAACTCTAGAAATTTGAACTGGACCGAGAGCAGCAGATTGGATTTCATAGAAACAACTCAACTGATTCAAACCATCTGATTAATCACAAAATGATTTTTTTTCTCCCAGAAATGATCTGATGGCTATAAATTCTTCACAGAAGGTCCAAACAATCTGAATTAAATACCACAAATCTCATGCTCTCTTACCAGGTAAGTTGCCCTAACATTGGTTTTTCGGGTGTCCACATGGATACTGATGTCAGACATACAGCCAGGCAATGTCAACAGTCTCGTAGCTCAAAAAAAAAAAAAAAAAAAAGGGTAAATTCCTCTGAAACCCGTGATCCTCTAATGCCAAGTTAGAGTTTGCCCTGTATTGGGAATGAAGAAAAAGAAGAAAAGAGAAGAAAGGAATGTATGCAACAAATAAAACCAAGAATCGCCCGGTTCTCATAAAGTCATGCCACTTGATGCAAACCTACTTCTAGGATTGTAAGTTACTGGATGCAACAAATCAAAAAATTGAAGGAATAACAATAAAACCATGCAGTCCAAGGAACAGAAAAAGAAATCAGCAAACACTAATTAACTAACAAACATATGCAAAAATTCCACATTATAATTAAAGGAAATCCACTAGGGTTTTTCCTCATCAAATAAAGCCTTCAAACAACAACAAAATCCAACCTATCCCTTCCTATTCATATGTCAACTCTCTGAAAACCCCCTTAAAAATCCTAGGGCGGAAAATCAACAAAAAGTGTTTCAAACTCAACCCGTCTTCACCAACTTACCTATCAAAATAATAATAATAATTTAAGGCAAAATACCTAGACTAAACTTAATACTACATTTTTAAGATACTAAAAGCCACAAGATGAACATCCAACTTATTTCCAAGGCTTCAGTCCATGAACTAGAATGTGGGCCTTGCAAACCCTCCTCTCCTTTTTCTTTTATTTTGGTCAGAACTCCTAGGTTTTTGATAACCCTTGGGAGCTCCTACTTTGGCAGAAATTTCATCTAGACAACTTTTCTTAGCTTTGCATAATGAGATCTAACTTGCTGGAGTGACTAGACAGCAGTCTGCATCAGAAGTACCACCTTTAGCAGTATTTGGCATATGTGCGAGTTTTTACATTAACACAAAGATCCAATTCCCACCCATAAGTTAAATAAAAATATCATTATCATAATTACTATTTAGTTAAACCCAGGTAGAGCTTGAAATTAGTAATAAACTCCATATTCCTAAGCAAGATAAAGATAAACTTAAAATTAGGTGTACCCTTCCATATAAAGGAATTCAGGAATCAAAATATGAAGGATCAAATGTACATAGCAAACTTTTCACAGACCTGTTCACATTCCTTTCGGGAAAAGCAATAAACAATCCCAGACTCATTATTTGAATATGAACCTCGTATAAATTCTGCAATTTCTTCAACCACCACCTTCCCAACAGAAGACTTATTTCGCACCTGCAATGTAAGAGATTTCAGTTCTAGCACCTACGATGTTCAGTCAGATATTGTTAAAATCTAAAAAATAAATAAATAAAAATCTAATAAAAACCAATGTACCATATAAAACAAATTAGGCCGGTTCACTGTGCTGACAAATTTAATGCATTTTGAAATATGTAGCATCTCCATCAGATCTGTTTGGACCTTCTTCGTAGCAGTTGCCTGAAAATTAAAATAATTAGTTAGGACATAGAATCAAAATAAAACTGTTGAAGTCAATTTTATAACAAAGTGATAACATACAGTCAGAGCCACCATTGGAACATTTGGAAACTGAGTCTTCAAGATACCCAGGTTCTTGTAATCAGGACGAAAATCATGCCCCCACTGACTACAGCAATGTGCCTCCTGTCAAGTAACCCAGATAATCAAAGATAAGCATCCTGTCTCAAGAAATGAATACCTGCAAAGGACCAGGAACATTAAAGTGAAAGTTCGGTTTTAATCCAAAAGGGGGTGAATAGGATTTATTAAAAATTCTTTTAAAACACCCCACTTTAATTTCCAATTAAAGAAGTTATATGATTGCTTGGAGATGTATAGCACTTAATTAACAAATTAATTCTTTAGTGTTTACAAGTGCAATGATATGGCAATGTTCAATGTTGTCTTTCAATTAATTGATTACTTAGCAATTTGCAAATATGAAAGATTACACAATAATTGCTAAATATGACATGCCATGTAAAGAGAAGAGATAATCACACACCACAAGCATTCAACACACAACACAATGTTTATAGTGGTTGGCACGACAGCCTACGTCAACTCTCAAAAGCTCACTGCCGAGCTATTTAATTTTACTAAGATTTGTTACAATACAATCAAGGCTAAAATTAAAAAAACTTAAACTACTTGCAATACTAGTGATTACTCTAATCACTTGCAAGCTCTACACTCAGTGTCTCCGGCGAGTGTGGTGCCTACTCCCGCTGTCTCCGGCGGGAGTTTAGTATACACTACTGGCCTCTCCAACAGTAGTGCTACAGTCTTAAGTAAAAAATGAAGTCAATACAAATTTACCTCTTGAAGGTTGATGTATTGTTTGCTAACCTTGGTAGTGGATGTTCCTTGGAGAGCTAATGTGCCTTAGCTTTCTTCCAAGCTCCCAAAAGTTGCATCCTTGCTTCTTAGAGCTTCACACTATGGTTTACTTGGGAGTCAACCCCCCCCCTTGCTTCCCTCTTTGTGTTCTTAAGTGAAAGAATATTAGGGAAACACTTTAATGGCTTTTTCTTTCTTGATTCTTCAATGGAATCTCATCAATGAGAGGCAATGGTGGTTGGGAAGATTAAATGCCTTTGAATTCTCTTTGTTTCTCAAAATCTCTTTATGTGCGTTAGAGAGCTCAATTGGGGCTCTCTTATATTTATAGGGGACAAGCATGGTCATGCACCCTTGATCTGGAATCATTCCCAATGGTCAAATATCACAGCCTTCGAAACCCTTATTTTAAAAAAAAAATTCTGCAATATCGGATCGATCCAATTATCCGATCGAATTGTTTCGAAAAATCGGATTAATCCGATGGCACAATCAATTCACAAACTGACCACCCGAGCAACCTCAAATCGATCTGATAAGTTAATTGGATGGATCCAATTGCCGTCGGATGGATCCGCTAAGTGGTGGATCAATCTGATAAGTTCGGATTGATCCAACCCCCCTTAGATAGATCCGATTCCCCTGTTTTCAGCCTTTATGCCTCCAAATGATTCCCAACCTCTAAAGGAATTATGGATTTGGTAAAGATTGGTCCATTGACCCTCAAAAGGGTCTTTACGTCTTATTAACCTATGTCTAACCTCTTCTTTACCTTGATATACCTTTCATGACCATAGAGAGGCTTGATTCTTCAATTCTTGGACCTTGGCAATCTTGAGGGACATCCTTCCTTGTGGCTTCAAGTCCTTGGAGTCTGTCTTCATTCTTTGGACACAAGGACTCTATAGACTATAGCAAACAACGACAACAACAACAGCTTTATCCCAACTATTTAGAGTTGGCTACACGAATCCTACTCCGCTATACCGCTCTGTTTAGGGCCATATCTGCCGTTAAATTACAAACTGTCATGTCCCTCCTTACTACCTCCACCCAAGTCAATTTTCTTCATCTATTCCTTCTAGCACCTTCAACTCGTATTGTCTCACTCCGCCTCACTGGTGCAGTCATTGGTCTTCGTTGCACATGCCCAAACCATCTCAATCGACTTTCC
>JAOXJP010098084.1:0-14475 GCA_025762735.1 Platanus orientalis | reverse complement strand
CCCAAAGATAAGAAAATAACAATGAGGCCCTTCTTTACAGATATTTCACAAATATGTCCTTCCACTTTACAATATTCTTAATGACTTTCACGATGATAAAATAATCATTGTCTAACCCCTATGTTCACATTAGAACATTATCATTAGGAACTTAATGAATCAATTGGACATTTAAAAAACATCTATTTGACAAAATCATTTTTAAAATTAAATATATACATTATAATATAATTTTGAAAACATTTGATAAACACTTTATCAATAACCACTGGTCAAATTTTTATGTCCAATTAAATCACATATTTCCTAATCTGAATATTCTCCCAATTATGGATAGTAGATTCCTTGTTGAACATTCATCCTCTCAAGTATCATGTAGGCTATCCAAACTATTCATGATATAGCCTCCAATTAGGCATCACTGGTTGGGAGCTCAAAATAACTTACATAACTTAGAGAAACACAAACCCCTAAAGTCTAAGGACAAGTCTGTAAATATGAACAACACTTATCCTGACAGTGATGTTTTACCTAGTGTGTTCATAATAGATCTCTTTAATGCATTTATACAATGCACCTACATGCAAGCTTAAAGTCTTACTCTAGTGATTGAGATTACATCACTCCATCATATGACAGCTTTACATGTAACAGTCCTATAAGTGATGTTTGACACATCACCCATAGCTGTAAATTTTTAGGTCTATAAAAACTGGATAATCAGATCTCTACACACATTCTAATGTGTTTGACATCTTACTATGTTACTTGAGGACCACCTATCTCATTTCATGAGATAAAATAATTACCCATATAAATAAACAAATTCATGTGATGATAGAATAAATAGTTATTATTAATTAAATAAATAATTAATTAATCATACTTATATTTTATGTGAATAGCTTTGTCAGGACACATTTTTGTAACAATTATTGGCATCAAATGAGACCATGCATTTGTTATCTTTTGCCAGTTTATAAACAGACAAGAGATTTGCAAACGAGCCCGTATGTTGAATAGGTGAGTTTTGTCCACTACCTACAGTTGCTTTGGCTGAGCCATTGTAAGAAGAATGCAGCGACAGGGTGTTCAAGTTGGGGGTAATATGGTTACTTGCGCCATTGTCAAGATACCGCATGGGATTGGGTTTGTCTTGATATGAATTCATGGTTGGAGGTGAACCGAAGTAGTTGTAGGTCTGTAAGTGTGGGAAAGACACATTGTATGCTAAATGCACTCAAAATAGTGGAGCTGAGAGCTAATTAGGAGTAGTCATTTGATTTTGAGAATAATAGCTTTTAGGTCGTGAAGCACAACCAGACATGCTACGTAGAAAAGTGACATCCATCCTGTAGTAGCAATCGGCTACAGAATGCCCCTGCTTACTACAGTTTTGGCTTATCGTTGAATCTCCTGCATCCTCGATTTTTATTTTTTTCATGACGGTCATGATAATTCTCCGTACCTTGATCATCAGAACTTTGATTTTCCTGAAGAAACAACTTGGTCCTTAACTAAATTGTTAGTCATGGAATGGAATCAGTAGCTACTAGTTGTTGATCTTCGATGAGTAATAACTCTTGCAATTCCACTATAGTGATAGGTTGGGACCTAATCCGTATCGCAGTTTTAAATGAGTTATATTCCGGTGGTAATCCGTTCCAAGATTTGCAGAACAATATCCTCCTCTTCGAGGGGTGAGGAAATCACTGCCAGTGTATCAACAATCTTCTTTAACTTCTTAAAGGTAATCAAGCACATAAAGATAACCTTTCCTTGCATTTTGAATCTTTCATATTTGAGTTGTAAGATGTTTGACCTCGATGACAGAGAGAAGACCTTGCGCTCAACAACTATCCACGCTGTTCTAGCATCTTCGCAGTGTTGGATATATATAGAAGCGCGCTTTCTGTCACGGAGGCAAATATACAACTTAGAAGACGTTTATCCAGAGCATCCCATTCCAAGAAAGCGGGATTCGGTTCTGATTCGTGTTCAATAGTCAAACAAAGTGATGATGGCAAACGGAAGTCAGCATGATGAAGCCTCCTATATGCTTTAATGGCGGTGGAGAATTGTGACCCCCCACATGAGGTAATTGTAATTATCAGATGAGAGCTTCACTGTTACAAGAGAAATAATAATGTTGGAAATGAAAGAGGAAGCAAGATTTATGGTGGATGAACTGATTGATTGAGGAACAAGTAGTAGACTCAGACGATGAAGAAAATCCATACAATGGAGCAGCATCAATAGAGGCTGAAACGGTACCAACAGCTATGGCCAAGTAGTAGGCACTTACTAGTTAACGTTCTATCACTGATGACATAGCCAATTTAGATCCAAAATTAACTCAACTAGTGATTGTTTCACTTCTTCACCTTGGGACTTCAAGCTATGCCCTTTTCACCATTGGGCTCCGCAGCCAACATCTGTGGCGGTAGTCATTCTAGCCTCTTGTCTAGGTTGCTCTTCCCATCATATGATATAGATAGTTCACACTCTGATCAAGGTTTCTTTTTCCACCCTATAGAAGCTTTTACTTTGGTTCAGGTTGTTTTCTCCACAAGTCATTGTTTTTGTGATTTGAACTCAAGACGTGATGTGACTCTGATACTAATTCATATGGAGTCATATCTTGGTACTGTTGCTGTCAGCTAATTTGAAAGAAAGAGAGAGAGAGAGAGAGAAGAAAGAATAGATTTAGTGGATACGAAAATTTCACTTCGAGGGTGGTCATCCTCCTTGAAATTAATATTCCTAAAAGTTGCTTTTCACATATACATTACATCGTATTTAACATGGTAGGATGGTTATTCAAGTTTAAATAAAAAGGCTAACATAGTAGTTATCCAAATTAAGAAATATTGAAGCAATTAGGAAGAGTGATTTAATGAGTTTTCTATTGAAAAAATAGCATGGAAATAGCCACAAAATAGAAGACATAAGTAAAATGAAGAAGTTTGCAATACATTGATTCAAGACATGTTAGAATACTACTCGTTCCCACTATATCTTAAAAACAAGATCCAAGATATAACGAACCCAATGATGTTGCAATTAAGTGAGTTAATGTGTTATCTTGAGTCACTTCCTAAACACTAGTTATCTTCAAAATATACTCCAAAATCTTAAGTGACACAAAATAGTAAAGAAACAAGAAAATAAAAATAAAAATTTTAAATAAGCAAAACATTGGTATATTTCATCTTTAAATAGAAATTTAAAAGATATAAATGAAATAACACATCTCTTCGTAAGATATGCATTAAGGGCAGAAATGTCCATACGAAAAGATACATCTCTTTTAAAGATGTGCCATAAAATTTAATGGTCAAAACAAATGGTCAACAAATATACACCCTTTAGTAAAAAGGCGTGGTAAGGGTAAAATTGTCTAAAAACAATGTCAAAATGGTTTATTTAAAACAAAAGTAGTTGATTGAGGTCATTTTAGGTTCTTAAATATAGAATTGGTTGAACCGTGTGTGTAATGCATGGGCCCACATGTGCGCACACACCTGATTTACCCGATTTTCAACTCTGTTGGGTCCAAGTTAGTCCGCCTCATGTGTGTGTGAGCACCACCCTTTCATGTCTTCAAAGGTTATGGAAAAATTCTTTACTTATAAACCTTTTTCCTTTTTCTTTCATTTATGATGATACAACTAGTTGCACGGCTGGACATATCGATGAACACCTACAAAAAGGAACTTAGGTGGATCACCTGTGTGGTACTGACTTAAAGTTTCTCTAATGCCAAAGTTAGAGATTTGCTTCTTCATAGGGAATAAAATTATAATCTTTTTAGAATATTTTTCATACCTTTGGAGAGTTGTGTAGAGTCGTTTTATATAGTTGGAATGACGCGTGATCAAGGATTTTCTCCGGGATTTTGGGCTTGGGCTGAGATCATTATGCTTGATTATCGTCTAGATTCTCGGTACTGGATTCTTGGCACTGGATTTTCGGCATGGATCTTGGGGTAGTTATTGACCTTCTTTATTTGGTCGAAGTGTCACCCTGAGCTGATCTCTTTGGAGAGATATGTAGTGAGTTGTTTGCATGGCCTCAAGTTGGCGTTATCGACCTGAGTAGTTGTTCCTAGCCGACCTTATATGCCAAGTTGATGAAGTATGTTGACCTACTTATCAATTGCCCCTTATTCTCGAGTTGGGTGTCGACCTAGTGAAGGGAATTTGGACTTCCACTTGGCAAAGGGGAATGTTGGCACCTTTTGGTATTCGGCGACTACTCGTCTTGTGAAGTTTTAGATACGCATTTATTGCATTGTACATACGGTGATAGTTACAAGCATTTTTTCATGCATCAAGTTCATCTGCACGTTCGCGCATTGGACGGTTGAGATTAAGGGCTTGCATCGGATGGCCAGAATCAGGCCCCTTTTCAAAAAATAGGGTTGGGTGGGCTTGTGTCCCCCATTCGAAAATTTCAAATGCCTTCCACTCTTCTTCTCTCTGGCTCTCCTTGTGTTGGTCTTTGTCTCCGGCTTCTTTGCTTTCGTCTTCGCTAACACCAGTAAGCTCCTTATGGTATCAACTTCCCTTTTTTGACTCGTTTCCAACATGGCTTCTAGTCCTAGTATGTGTTTCCCTTCATCTTCTTATTTCCTTTTGTTTTCAATTTTCTTTTTCATTTTTTAGGTTCTGCTAGGGTTGCCTTAGGCAAGGTTTTTCCCTTTTTCTTCTCTAGTGAGGTTGGATCTTACCAGGTGTTTTATTCGAGTTCCACGTAGTCTGACTTTGTTGTCTTCTCAAAGCTTAGCAGTCGCCTGTCGACTTAGTTCTTTGCTTAGAGATTTGTCTTTCTTGAGTCGTGTCTTCTCTGAGATTTTTTTTTATTCTAAGTCCATCAGTAGAGTTAATTTATGCCCTCAGAAGGATTCTCTTGATCGAAAGTTGGAGTCCTCAGACTCCATTGAAACCATTAGTGGTGGCCAAGTCTGAGCTGATATTGTCGACCAGACTTAGTCTTTTCATCCAGCTTCAAGTCGGTCGTCGAAGTGGGTGAATGAACCCTTCGCGGCCGACTCTATCTATTATACCATGTTTGCTTCCCATCCGGGCTCGCCTTCCTGAGTTATACCAGGTCCCAGAGGGAGTTCATCTCTAAGTCCCTTGGCTAGAGGAACGGGCATGCAATTTCTTTTCCAACAAGGTCTGCCTTTTTTAGCATGCCTTCGTCAGTGGTCTCCATTTTCAAGATATCCAAAAAGGATATGCAAAATCAGGTTTAAGGATAGTGTAGCAAGCATGCCTTGGTCTCAATTTCATGAGTATATTCATTCCTTTTAAATCTTTTCATACTGTAAGTGATTTCGCATATTGTTACTGTATTATGAATTTGTGCATTATTTGGGTTATTGTCCTATAACCTTAATTATTTTTCCTAGAATCTTAAATTTGATTTAAGGTTGTTTTACAATGACTACAAGTTAATTACTCATACCTAAAGTCTCCAAACTAGAGCCTTTTAATGGTTGTAACTACCATAGATGGCAACAAAAACTTTTGTTCATTTTTTAAACCATAGCTGTGTCACGGGTACTAACTCAAACAAGATCCTCTGAACCCAAAGACCAACACGAGCTTGCTAGGTCCAGGGTTAGTGATGCATGGGATATTGCAGATCATCTATGCAAATTTATATTTTGAATACCTTGGCAAATGACATTTACGATGTCTTTTGAAAAATGAAACATTCCTAAGATATTTGGGATCCGCTCACTAAGAAATATGTCACAGAGGTTTAGTGGAAATTTTTTTGGATATAAAATGATTGATGAAAGAAAGAACACTTAAAATAAGAAAGGAAGATGAAGATTATGCATGTTTTATATTAAAGAAAGATTATTAGTTTTATTGCATGCCTATTTTACATCTCATGCATTGATTTTAACATTTTAAGTTTCAAAGCTATATAGTATTTTATTTATTAAATGTCGTGCCCACCTTAATCCTTTTCCATGTATATTTTATACAACTACTTGCAAGTTTGTCAAGCTTATCCAAATTGACACCATTTTTTCATATTGAACCATGATAGATAAGGGTTATACTTGTGACACGTATGGATGGGAAGGAAGCACAAGCTTATGTGCAATTTTGATATATTTGTATCGAGGAATCGTGCCCATTAATACTTTACCATAGACTTTTTAATATTAGTAGTTTGCTATGGTTTTTGGGATATACATGATTTCAGTTCTTTTGTTTAGTGATGTATATTGAAGTTGTACTTCCTTGACTTGATGAGACATGCTAGAATGAGAATGTATAGTTATATGGAATGGATGATGTTTGATTAATTTGTTGCATTTATTCGTTTGTATGTTAAGATTCACTTTCCGTTGTACATGGTAAGAATGAAAGTTTATATGGAATGGATTTTAATAAATGTATTTCCACTACAAGTTGGTTAGTTTATGCATAAAGAAGTGAACAAAATTTTATGAATCATATATCAAGTTTAAAGATGAAAGTCTTATTTAAAAAGAAGGTTTAAAATCATAAGGGAATTGGCTTATGGATATGTGAAGTGAAAAAAAAGCAATGTAATGACCATAGTATTGAATGTCATGGTGCGAATTATTTCATCTCAAAAAGACCACACCTTGTGTTCGGGGCATGACACTTTCACCAGGGATCAACATTGAGTTTGTACCTTTTTTGCTTAACTATGGATGAGTTGACTAGGCGTATACAAGAGGAGGTGACATGGTGTATGGTGTTTGTTGACGATGTAATGTTGATTGATGTGACTAGAGAGGGAGTAAATACCAAGTTAGAATTATGGAGGGATGTTTTAGAATCAAATGGTTTTAAGATAAGTCAAACTAAAACAAAACATATGAATGCAAGTTTAGCCAAAATATGAATAGAAATGAGGGAGTCGTTGGAATTGATAACCAAGAGATACCTTTAAGTGACCATTTGTATTATCTTGGTTCATTCATGCATGAAGAGGGAGATATTATAGATAATGTTACCCATAGAATTAGAGCGGGATGGTTGAAGTGGAGAGGTGCTTCTGAAGTGTTATGTGATAAACGAATACCATTAAAATTGAAGGGAACATTTTATAAAACAGTTATAAAACCCGCCATACTCTATGGAACAAAATGTTGGGTAGCCAACAAATGACGCGTACATAAAATGAATGTAGCTGAAATGAGGATGTTGAGATGGATGAGTAGCAAGACTAGAAATGATAGAATTAGGAATGAATCCATTCGTAAGAGCTTAAGTGTAGCACCAACAGGTGATAAAATGAAGGGAAATTGATTGAGATGGTTTAGTCATGTGCAACGAAGACCAATGACTGTGCTAGTGAGGAGGAGTGAGATGATGCAAGTTGAAGGTTCTACCATAGGAGTGTATCTATGTTTTTGTTTCACGAATATGATATTTACTGGCCATTTATGATAATATCTAATATTATATCTATTTTGGCATTTTTAATTTCTGAAGTTTTGGTCCCCTACACATTCATTCTATGTCTGGGCACTGAAAGGAGAGTGATTGTCATGATCTTCCGAGTATAGCGCATGTACAACTGCCAAAAATTTCACTTCTAAAACTACAAATCTTCTTATCCACAACTTTCTCCTAGAGTATCACCTTTCAATGAAGCGCTTGTCACTGATCATGGTCACTCATTTTGACTCTCAATCCTACCAATTCTTTTATCATCTTCTCCATCTTGTCACACTCGTCCGGATTTGAACTAATGGCACAAGGATTTTCAGTCCTTTGCTCTAACCAGCAGAACTACTTGAACCACTTTACTAAATTCTGTATGTTTTCTTCATCCAATAGTACCCTACCTTACCAAGCAATGGAGGAACTTGCTCAAGGATAAAAAGGCAGAGCAGATTTGACTCGGTACAACCTAACAATACACCCAATGCCAATGAGTTGTGCCTAATAAGTGTTGCTAGATTTCTACTCTAGAAAGCTATACAAGCAACAACGAAAGCGGTTTGACTTGGGGCTTCGCCTTAGTTTCATCTTCGAGCAGGGGGCTTATTTGCATCAGGAGTCCAGGCTGAGATGGAGAATGAACCGGGGTAATCCTATGGAGATTGCCCTTGGTCTAATTCCACGACAGAGAATCAGCGTGGCATAAAGTGAAGATTGGGGGAGTAGAGCAAATTCCCCTGTAACCTAGGCAATGAAAAGGACCCGATATTTCAACTTGAGGAATGGTTCACCAAACCCTGACCTGAAGGCACTTCCCAGTCCTAAAGTCTTTCTTGGCCATGGTGCCAGGTCGTCTCAATTTATTATTTTCACTCAGCATAAGTATGCTTTGGGTCTTTTGTTCTTGCAGGTCTCAATGGTTCAGACCACAACTTAAACTGCTATAGAAATGAATCACAAGCTGAAAGCACAAGATGGATAAATTCTTCAAGATCAAATGTAAAAAAGGTAACATCCATAGAGACGAAACCGGTTAAACACTTTCAGCTTTTAGCATTTTTATTTGAAAAATAAAAATACATTTTTTGGACTTTACAATCATTTTCTCATTATGAGAATTGAGATCATGCACCAAAGACACATCCAAATAGATGGGAATAGATAGAAAATGGAATCACATCACGTCATTAGATGAACACCACTGCCACCTGGCACCATGGTTTTTTTTAACTGCAGAGGATCCTTTTCCATTTAAAAAGGTCTTCATGTATATAAATGATACAAGCTAGTCTATTGACCATATTTTGAGCTCACAAAGTATCTTTCGGTTTATTGAGGTCTTGATCTCTCCAAATGGGTAACAATCAGGAATTAGAAGAACATTAATTGGATGATCTAATACTATACTCAATCTTAACTCTGAACGATTTTCACAACTAGTCCAATTCATAAGCAAGCCTGTTATAGTAATATGGGTTCAATTGTGTAACTATCAGATGGTTAAGATTTTCCAATAATGGTGAGCAACTACAGATGATGAATTGGATGTGAATTGTCAGACAATGTCATTCTCTCAATATTCTTCAACTGTCTTTCGATTGGAATAATGAATCTTTTCATCTCTTCTCATATCTACATATTAATTCAGTACTTCCAACCAATTTTCAAGGCTATTTATTCATCTCACAGCTGTAGATTTCCTTTCTTGTACTTTGAAATTAATTGTTGGACGGTCTTCTATGGGCTTGTTTGATTAACCAGAGCTAGACCTCGATCTTGTATTCCACTCCACAAGCACATTTAACAATGTGTGAAATGCCCTGTAGAAAAGCATGTGAATGGGTAGATATGAAGAAAAGATTAAATGTGAAACACCTAAACCATATTAATATGGCACAATACATTTACAAAGCCCTCTGATCTGGGCCACCACCTCCCTGAGGGCTAATGTTTGCCCATCCACACAACCACTGCATCAAAAGATCAAATGGCTGGCAAATTGTCTAGTTCTGTATTCAGCATGGGCCTTTTACTTATCTCTCAACTGAAAAAAGAACTTCAGTTTAATATCAAAGAAGTGACATGTTCTTACCTTCAGTTGCTCAATCTGCTTCTGTAGAGTCTGCAAGTACTCTGTTTCTTCAGCTTTATCAGACAACAAAGCTTTGTGTTCCTCTTCCAGCGCCTTTGCGTCCATTGTCCTTAACGCTGGCTATTACCAAACATTCATCAAAATATATACAGTTAATAAATAAAAAAGATAACATTGGTGTTCTCCTGAAGAGGTGTATGCCAATGAATTGTGTTTGGAATTCGTTAGGTAAGAATTTTAAGAACCATATAATGATGTAGAGCAAAGAAAGATGTCCTCCTCAGGTGCTATGAAAATTCCAAAATAAAAATGATGAAGAGAGCACTAAACCTCACAAGGTAATTTCTTAGAGATGACAAGCTCATCTGGACACAACAGACATTCCCCTCTGTTGGTGCATGTTCAAGGACCCCTATCATTCAACTGACTGGGGTTCACAATTAAATGGATCCAACCTATGCCAAAAATCAATGTGGCCGGATGATTTCAACCTCCCAGATTACCCAGTTCATTTGGCAAGAGAAAGCCCTAAAAAAGTCAGGAGATCACAAGATTTATGATCAACCAACCATACAGAATTTTGAATTATGAGTCTCCTATGTGGTGTGGAGCCCATGCATGATTTGTATGTGTAGATATTGGGCCTATGGACAGTCATTTCTTGCCTACATTGATGTTCACAACTGAAAAAGCAGAGAAAACCATCAGGACATTGAGACAGTTAAAACTGACCGGAAACTCAGCAGTCCTACACTTCAATTGCTCAACACCCTGCTTCATCTGATAAGACAAAAGTAGGCATTATGGAATAAAACTCTGTAGATTTCCTAAATAAATAAGTAAAAGCTTAGTGTAAGAGCAGGATTGTGCAGAGAAAGCAAAAACACTAGAACAATTAAACAATGTAAAGTACCACTTTCACTTGATGAAGATTTTCAATCAGCTTCATGTCGATTAAGAAATATAAATATATGAAATGATTAATACCCTCATCTCTTCTTGAGTTTTTGGCATAACTCTTTCTGCTATTTTTAATACAATATTGGCACTGGAAAGAAAAGGAACAAAGGAAACAACTAGTGGATGTCCAATGTTTTAAAGTAATTATTGCACCTATCTCTTTCTAGCTTCAAGTTTCGATCATGTACATGATGTCCAAGTCTAAACATTAAGATAATAACCATAAGCTTCTTAAATACTTTCTCATACATCACGAAAATACTTCTAACTAGAACCAAAAAATTATGTAT
The DNA here is from genome assembly GCA_025762735.1 of Platanus orientalis. Lineage (NCBI taxonomy): Eukaryota > Viridiplantae > Streptophyta > Magnoliopsida > Proteales > Platanaceae > Platanus > Platanus orientalis. Next base: position 3,688 of record JAOXJP010098084.1, on the reverse strand, counting down.
TTTTCATTTGGAATCTAGAAAGAGTAAATCTTGGAACGCCGTATAGTAGGATATACTTCAAAGGAAACTAGGTACATGTTTGGGAAGCAAATTTGATTCGGCTTCCCTGGTTTCTGGGAAGCGAGGGGGAAAAGCAATTGGAAAGCTAGTTGAAGCAATCAGATAAGCGATTAAAAACGACTGGGAAGTGACTGGGAAGCAATTAGGAAATGAGCTTCCAATAGTGCACCTCTATAGTCAATAATATAAATCCATACAACTAGCATTGGATTAAATATTTTTCTATGAGATTTTCATAATGAATTTTATTAGTTATATTATTTAATTTCAATCCAATAATTTATTTATTTTTGGATAATTGACTAAAAATTTTATTAGAAGGGAAGAGTTTCAATCCAATAATACTATTCAAATTGGACTACTGCCTAGTTATCTACACTTATATCATGTAAGACAAAATCTAAGGTATGGCTTCCCATACGCAATAGTGACCTGTTGGCTTATCCATTATCCTGTCTTAGTGGCATTAACAAACTCATTGATAAGGTTTGATACTTCATACTTTTATAAGCACATGATATGATATTAATGTCTGTTTTTGTGATTTATTAATATACCTTCACATGATTCTCAAGTATACACTTTTTGTAGTTACTTGCATATTTGATTTATATGTCATAATTTTTTGTTACTTGCATAATATAATTTTCAGGTTAGTTTATTCACTTTATTGTATTGTAGTTATACAAGTTGATTTAGGATTTACACTTATTTGCTTCTGTTAGGCTGTGTATGGCAGCCACCTATAATGGCATCATTTCATTTGAGTTTCCCCAGGATTTTGTAGACACAACAGATGGTTTATAATGAACTCATTCAGATTTGCAGCCATTTGTGCTTGCTAACATTAGTCATTTCAGTTTATAGAAAAACCTAAGATGATTTCATTTCTAATTATAGTTAACAAATAAATTTGAATGAGTTCATTAGGAACCATCACCTCATGGCTACAAATGCCTTGAGAAACTCAAATGAAATTATTGCATTACAGGTGGCAGCCAAACAGGCTATTAGTAATCACTTATTAACTTAATATTCCCATTTCATTTCATTATCATAATATCAAGTTTTGAAATCGCCTTCCTGATTGCACTTTACTCTCCTCATACTCATTTTATAGTGGTTCCCTAATAGCTTCTTGCTTACTTCCCCCCTTGTTTCTTGCTTGTTTTACAGTCTTTTGTTAATCCTTTTTTTTTTCTTCTCATTTCCCAGGAATTTATTGAGAATTGCTTCTCGCTTTTGCTTCTGACTCTGGAAACTATAAGGGTAAGATTATGAAAATGCCCAAATTCCCAATTAGAGCTTCCCCGTACCTCCTGCATGGCACACCCATCCATTTTTGTCATGTTTTGCCAGGAATAAATCAAATGCCCACAACTTTAAGCTTTTTAAGAAGAAGAAGATGCCCCCACAAAAGGAGATGTCTAAGATATAGGGTATCCTAAAACAACCCTTTTTGTCGGGCATCATAAACCAACCTTAATGCAATGAATAAGAGTGTAATTCTCACCCCCCCCCCCACCACCGCAAAACTAAAAAAAAAAAAAGAAAGAAAAAGAAAAATATCTTATCACATTCCCAAAAATGACTGGGCTGTTTAGAGACAGGCAGTATGATCTGTAAGGAAAACCTTCCGCCATTTGATGTAAATTTTATGCATTCATGGAGTTTCCCCTTACAACTTGTTAAACAATAGTTATCTTGCAAAAAATAAAAAATAACATGTTTGGGTCTTCAATAAAATCACTTTGATAAATAGTTGTGAAAGATGCACAATTTATTAGCAATTAAAGCTATTAGATATAAACTTTTCCATAAATATTTATTGAGAAAAAAAAAAAAAAACTTTCTTGAACAAAAATAAATCCTATGTTCTTTGGGAAGGAAACAAAGAAGAAACAATAAAATTGGGTTCTTGTTTTCTAAGTATAGTTTTATTGTGGTATAATGCACTATACCATACATATACAAAACGTCACTCATATAGTATATCTAAATATTAGTATGGGTGTATAAAACAGTAGAACATCTAAATCAATTATCAGTAGATACTATGTCATAATTAGTAATGCATTATGGAACGTAGTTGTTTCCTCGAAAAGTTATTAGAAAATGAGATTATTACCTTCTTAAATATTACAGAGTAGAGAGTTGCCTGTATCCCCCTCCCCCTGAACCAAAATAAATGTAAGAAATGTTTGGTTACTTCCATCACCAAGGAAAACTCGCTTATGGGACTCATTTTCTTCATATTTTAGATAGCTTAACGTTGAGAGCATTTTCATCTTTCCTCCGTTTTCTGTTCACGGGTGTCAGAAAAAGACAGCTGGGTACCATTTCTAAATTTTGAGGAAGCTTTAGTGTCCCCATCTTTGTAATGAGGAAGCTACAAGAAAATTTTCCTTTGATTTACAATAACATAGAAAGCCTAATTACTGGGGTTGGTGGTCAGATTTTTAAAGGAAGCATACCTTGCTGATCTCCAAAACAAGTTTGGATTTATTTGCTGTTATTTCCTCAAGCTTAGCTTTTGCATAGTCCAACTTAATCACTATGTCCTTGAAATTCTTATTTGTTTCATATCCCTGTTGTTTTTTAAAGTTAAAAGAATGCAATTATAAAAAAGCAAAAAAAAATCTGTCAATTGCTAAACTATTCATACCGGATTGTCTACAATGAGATGAATTCCAGTACTAGACCTGCCTGCAAATAAGAGTTCCATTATATGAGCAACATATAGACCACACAAAACAATGTAAAACCAATTATTTTGGTGCAACCTATTAGATAAAAAGGACTGGAAATCAGTACATGGCTACACGTGCAACACATTTTGGGAGGATGGGACCCACAGCTAAATCAGCTTAACCTAGGATGGGCAGTTATTAATTTACCACCAATGACCATAACCATATGATGTTTTGACTTTCTAAAATTGTATGTAATAGAATGATTGGTTAAAATAACCTGTGAAGGTCCATTTTTGGCATAGGAAATCTCCTAGATTGGCTGAATGGCGATTGGTCCCAACCCCTGTATATGGCACTATGCAACTGCTAAACCTTCCTTGAATCCAGCCAACAAATTAGTTGAATTCTTTGACTTGATTCATGCTACTCCAAACTCACATCGTAATTCCTGTCCTACCCAACTCACCTGGTTCTTACCAAATCCTTAGTAAGCCATCAGCCCCAAGAACTGAGATTTTAGAATCTTGTTTTTATCTACAAGCTTCTCATTTTAGAATTGACGAGGTTAAGTCCCCATTTAAGTGTAGCCATTCTGGAGGGTAACGTGTATTCCAATAACTTTGAGAGGAAGACATGACAATGCCACCATATAGACATCAGATAGAAGCATAATTTACAAGGTCAATACCTTCATTCTTGCCTTCAAGCTCACCAGTTTTCTCAACCTGTACAGTTCTAGTCAGTAGGGTTACACAACAATTCTCAGTAAACTGCATTAGTACGAGAATATGAAAGACTACCTAACAGAAGTAACAGGACCAAGAAGCCAAAAAGCATAAGCATATGTAAAAGATGTTAGAAACGGTTTTGAAAAACACCCAGATTTCTGTGTAAAATCTGATCGGGTGGCTATGTTTGAGCCAAAATAAAAGTGG
>JAOXJP010098063.1:0-14476 GCA_025762735.1 Platanus orientalis | reverse complement strand
ATATTGTTCTATGGGAAAGGATCTACTACACCAATATTTGTTTGTCCGCTTGTTTTCCTATACCACAGTTTTTCACTTTCTTTACACCTAACGCATCTAACGCATCTTGCTGTTGCACCCTTTTTCGCTTTACAAATCCATTTAATATTTGGATTGCATCATTTGTGGTATGACTAGAGTACTGACATCACAAGGAGTATACATCCAACATGTTACAGTGGGCACTTCGGTAAAGCCTTCTGGGTCATGGTTGGACTGAATTGTTTTACTTAAGGTTACTAGAGGGTTTTAAGACCTTTGATTGATCACGTACGTTAAGGGAGTGAGGTTCATGAAAGAGCTCTACTCTCTTAAGTCCAGGAGTCCAAATCAAAATTTGGGTGCTTATAATTACCCCTATTTGATACGTATTGTGGGAACAATGCGCAGCAAAGAATGGAAAATAACCGAATGTTAACTTGGGTAAGATGATACCCATTGTTTGTAAATTATTCATGAGTGAGGGGTGTACTAAGTTCACGAAATATGATACGGTTTTAGCTGAAACATTGGGTAGTGCGAAAAGCTTTTCTTTTGATCAGAACTGGATGATGTTGAGGTACGGCCTCTGGGGCAAATTATCTCTGATGTCCTTTGACTTTGACTTATCGATCTTTTCAACTGGGTCTTCTTTTGCTATTGTCTCTAATTGTGCTCTCTCCCGCCCCTCCCCCACAACAACAAAGAGAGGTACTAGCTCCATTGTATTGATTCATCTAAATTATTTTATGAATTTGATCTCTTGTAAAATTCTCTACCTTTTCCCAAATAACAATGTGACTTCTTCATTTATGAACTTGTGATGATCTGGTACATCTTTTTATGATTGAAAACCGTTCTACCAAATGAACTCAATCAAGAAACTTCTCAAGCTTTGATACCAACTATTAGGCACCACACCCACCCGCTCTTCAGTTTTGCTCTTCTGGTTAACTCTATGGTCACTCTTGAAAACACATCATACCTATTAAGGTCCTATGCCACATATAAGCACATGTTTCTTTCACAACTAGGTGATGTGGGACTAAAATTTATAATACAACATTGAGGTTGGGGTTTACAATTGAGAAAACAAAACCAAAGCAGTTACAATGAAGAACACCGTCTGCTTCATCCGAAGATACATTACTTTTGTCAGTATAACGTCCTTCAAAAGATCATCGCGGACAATGCCATGAACCTCCAAGGCAAAGACATAACCTAGTTGTGTCAACAATTCTAGATTAGACATCTATTTTTCTTTTCGGGGCCATCACTAGATGAATTCAAAGCACTTCGTAAGCGCCACCCACCCTAATACAACCAATGCAAAGTCAAGGGCTTTTAATCATTCCCAGACTCAACTCAGAAACAATGTCTGTCCTTGAGCAAATAGTAGCAAGGGAATACGTATACTACAAGATGTGGATCAATCAATTTATTTTGTTTATTCAGTTAAGTACAACTTATTTTGTCTCAATTACAATGGAAACCATTACCTTTGTGGTGTTGTAATGTTGTTGTTTCCAGGTAAATGTCATTATAGGTCTTCCTAATTTTCTGAATGGATCCAATCCTCTTTTCTATAAGCCGACCACTATTGGAAGAACAACTCAATAACTCAAGATGTCTGGATTTGACATCACCTACGTGGCCCACAAGATCATCAACGGGTTGCTTTTTTTTCATTGCATGCTCAGTTTGTTTATACTTTGATTATGTTTAGACTTGATTTCCATGTTTTTCTTTTTTCGTTTAAGAACTCTCAAACACATGTGTATCATAGTTCACTCTCCACTATCATGGCTTTTGGACCCCACCTTGAAGTCTAAAGTGGTAAAAAATTAGATCTCAAATATGGGTTTTCGTCAAAACACATAAACACTTATTCATGATCAGAGAATGATAATTGTTTTATTGTTTATTTGTTTAGGTATAATATAATTATTTCTTTATATTGGGTTTTTTTTATTTATTTGAATTTGGTGCCTCTTTTACATAAGGAGCAAATGTTTATTTAAGCACCCTTTTATGGTTTTAACCCTATTTTTTTCATTTGAAACTATTTTAACAGTTTTAATCTTATACACCTGAAATTTGGTTTGTGGAGACAAGGGAGGACAGATACGTTGGGTGTAATAAATCCTTTCCCTTGTTCTATATTTTTGTACTTTTTTTTTTTCTTCCTTTCTTTTCTAATAAAATTTTAATCTTTGTACATGGTTAGATAATGTACATTGTAATCAAAGGAAATCATCTACAAATCTAAATCTTTATGCAGTCCAAACTATCCTATCACAGCTACAAAAGTGGTTATGGTTTTATCGAAGTGAGTGTCAAATCAGAAGTACTCAGTTAGATAATGTATATTGTAATCAAAGGGTATGAGAATGATTGTCTGTTTTGAAACAGACCTCTATTATCATGCATTGATTGACACATGATGTATATTTGATTTTGACGTCTTTTATTGACCACCTACTTTTTCAGCTGAACACTTTTTTGAACCCTTTTGCCCCCCAAAAGGATACATGTCTGTTTGTGATTCACCATATACACTACAGAGGCATTTTTATCACAGAACATTTTCCTCGTATCATCTACAGCCCTAAATCTTTATATGGTCCAAACAGCCAGACAGCCACAAAAGTTGTTGGGGTTTGACCAAGTTGGTGTCTAATCACAGCTACTCATGACTGTGATAGGCCTGCTTGGATTGTACGGTGATTTAAATATATGTTGAATTAATGGTACCCCTAAAACTAATCGCATCCCTTTTTTTTTTTTTTTCCTTTGTTTTTCTTTTATAACCCTCAACGGCTAAGAGGGGTGATGAGGCTTTTCTATACTCAGTGTATGCAAACGCCTAGGTTAACGGGCGGCCACATCAGTGCCAAAAGTGTTTTCACACTCCCCCAAAAGGTGAAAATCATTTTTCGGTGCTGATGTTTTCACCCGCTTGACCATTGGTGGACACAGTGCAGGTTAGGGGTTGGCATATAAAATCCTCACCGGCAAGAGGGATCTATTTGGACCTGTACCTCTGAATGCCCAAAAAAGAAAATGGAGAGAGAGAGAGATACATTGGGAAGTGAGAGGGAGGTGTGGGGTGGGAGGATGGGTACTTTGAGGAGAGAGGGAGGGGCATTTTGGAAAAGGGCAAGAAAAGAAAAAATAGAGGTGTGATGAGTGGTTTTAGGGGTGTCATTAGTCCATCCCTTTAGATATGTAATACATACAAGACATTTATTATATGATGAGCATAGGCATTAATATTCATTTTTTACTGTACATATCGTGTAGAAGATAATAATAAAATGTATTTTTTTGCTTTTGTTCTTATGTTCATAACTAATAATAATCTTCAGCAATGTTCCATAATTTTAAGTTAACCAAAATTGAGACAAGACCTGTAGGCTAAACCATATCAACATGTAACACTTGTCTAGTGAAATCCGGATACAAATAGTTAAAAACTCCCACCAAAATTTGGTTAGATTTTTAATTGTATTGTATGTGTCTTATTTTGAAATCCATTTCCATGTATTTTAACTTACCGTAGAGGATTTGGACTCCCCCAAAATCTAATCAACAAAACAATTCAAGGCAAAATCTATTTGTTCAAGTTATTCCCCACACAAGATAAACAGGATCTTCTGTTGCCTCCTTCCAATCCGTCACCATTTACGAGGGCATGAAAAACCATTTGGAGTGCATGCAGGCAAATATACTGGTAGGGTTCAATGCACTTCAAGCACTAGCATTACTGAAATGAATTTAGGATCAATTTTTAAAACTGGGATTAGTCCAGTGATTCGAAAGTTTGTCGTTCCAGTTCAATCATCAATTGGTTAGTATAAAAATATATTAATCAAGGCAAGATAAAAATACAGAAAAAATTAAATAAAGTTCTTAATATTTGTATAGTTTCGTACTAAAACGGTCTTAAATTGAAGTTCTGAGTTCATGAAAAAAACTTGTACGAGCTTTCCGGTGATTAGGTTGATTACATCATCCTAGTTTTGGCACCAAGTTAGAACTCAGCCAAAACGAAGGACTCGATCTATTTGTTTTAAAACATTGTTCACGATCCCCTTTGACGTTCCATTAATCAGTACGAAACACAAACACTATAACAGAAGACCCAACAAATACTTGAAATTGTGACAAAATACCAATCTCTTGAAAAAACTTCCAGACCTTGTGTTTAGCTCAACTGAGCAACAAGCCATTCAAATTCTTGATACGATTTTAAATAGTGGATGAGAGAGGTGGCGGCATGGTGTACAGAACTTTACCAAAGCCAGACCTTCTAAGTTTAACTTCATTAAACCCATAAAAAAACCATGATATTGTGGCAGGCCACTAGCCCCATGAAATGAGGTAATATTATATTTCACGACCTTCCCATCGAAAGATTTGACCAACTCCTTCCTGGTTGGCTTAGTCGCGCAACCTTAGCAAAGTAAGCAAGCAAGCCCAAAACTTTTAACGAATAAAAATTAGTCACAATGTTCCCTGTAGTAGGGGGTGATCTCTACTCTTATCTCTCTTGATCAAGCCGAAATCCTGGAGTCATGAGACGAAACGTCATGCCTAGAAGAGGAAACTTTCTGTTTCCTAGTGTTCCTTCGCCTTCCGGTTCCTCCTTTCCCCTTCGAATCTTCTCTTCCTTCTGCCTGTTATACACAGATCATGTTATGGACCAAATTATAAGGACTGTCTATTATCGGCTATAGTCATACTTATGCAGGGCATCTTCAACTAGGGTAGTCAAACAGAGTTCGCTCATGCAACTATGGATTAAGCTCTGGCTTTGGCTCGTAGAGGCTTATAGGTAGGTGAAGTAAAAAAGATTACCACAAATAAGTATGGCTATAGCCAAGAGAGATTATTCCCACAGATAATTCTATGGAATATGATCTGGGCCCACTGCAATGGCTCTAATTGAGTAAGCATTTACTCAATTACACTTGGATCCGAATAGTTTTATCACTTGTTTCTCATAAGAAATTCTCATTCAATCCAACTCTCACTGTCTTTCTAATGATGCAACTAGTGATAACTTCCCTACAGCAAAACCACCAGAGGCAGAGATTGAGTGAAAGAGCCATACCCCTACACAGAAACTAGGAACTTGTACGGATTCATTGGCAAAATTGTTAGCCTCGTCATATCTCATGTCGGAATTGCAAGTTCTCTGGTTCTCATTGTTCTTGTTGTTAGAAGAAGAATAAGAAGAGGCGGCGGCACTCTGCGTGGTGGAATGAAAAGCATCCATATCCCATTGGAACATTTCAACGAACAGCTCCTGCAAATCCTCAAAGCTTTCCTGCCTGTTCTCCTGTTGATCCCAAAAGTAACAAACCCTGAATTAACATATAATCTTCCAGGTTGGGGAAAACTGTCAAGCCTTAGTTGTTGGGCAAAATCAAGAAAGCCAGTATCTGAAGTGAAGTCCTCCATTGAGCTCAAAAGGAAGGAAGGGACCCACCATGATCCCATCATCCCTGACTACAGAACACAAACTGATTGGATGACCATAACCACTCGATCCATAGCACTATAGAACAATTACAATTACAATTACTGAGAGGAGGGGGGACCCTTTTACATCAATAGTAAAGCTAAAAGACAATGTTTACCCCACTCTCTCAAATCTAGTCTGTAGAGAAAGTGTAGGAATGACGGTTAAGAAAAAATGGGTGGTTGCCCAACTTCTCAAAATCAAAGTGCATACAATTGGTCCCATGATCACCCATAATTGCTTGATGAAGTGGCCATGAAATCAAAATTTGGCTAACTACCCATAATAACTACTCAAGATAGTGGCCATGAAACTAAACTACCCATAATCACTCAAGGAAGTGATCATGAAGCTAAAATATGGCTACTACCCATAATAACTACTTGAGGTAGTGGCTATGAAACTAAATTACCCATAACTACTTGAAGTAATGGTCAAGAAACCAAACCACCCATAACCGCTCGAGATAGTAACCATGAAGCCAAACTACCCATAACCACTTGAGGTATTAGCCATGAAGTTTGAAAAACTACCCAGCAAGTTTTATAAATCGTGACCGATAAAAAGAAACGGACAATCAATCATCAATAATATCTTTTATCTATAGCATTAACATTAAAAGAGACGTAGTAGTAACTTGATCCTGTAGTGATTTGAAATCTTGTATCAGGCAATTTGACTGTTCTACAGAACCAGATTCAATGAAGTTCTTCCAAAAGAAGGACATCAGCCAATCTGTCTTGTTCAAATAATCGAATTCAACGAAATCCTCAACATTAGAAGAAGGGCAGTGGCTAATCTGCTTGTTCGAAGGCAATTCAACTGTACTACAAAATGTTCTTATAGAAAAAAGGCATCAACTAATCTATCTTATTTGAAGAATCGGATTCAACGATGACATTCTTTAACAAAAGAAGAACATCGACTAATCTGCTTGTTCAAAGGTATATTTGTAATTAATATTGTAATTTACACTTACAATTTAGTGACATGCCATTTTCTTTTATCAATCTTAAGTGACATTGATCTGTTGTAAGATTCCTCAATCTAGAGGCATTACCGAACCAGCACCCTTTTGATAACCCAAATTGGAAGAACCACCCACGGTTTAACCCACAAATAAATGAATTTTTGCTGGCGACCAACAGACACTACATAGGATTTCCCAAACAAAGACACTAAAAATTACCAATGAATAGTTGGGCGTAGGTTAACGAAGTAGATGGGGAAAAGAGGCTTACAGTGGGCTTGTTCTGGCTCATCATAACCGCCATTTCGCCCAAGAAATCCCCCATTCCCTGCGTAAATCCATGAATTTCTGCAATTAATCGAAGTTAATATGAATGATAAAATAGCAGTTAACGTTTTCTTCCTTTATGGCTTACGTTTTCGTCATCGTCGCTGTTGTAGGCTCCTACGTCGTACAAAAATCTTTTATTCGCGTCGGAGAGAACTGCGAAATAGGAGCAAAAAACACAACAGTGTTGTACAGTTCTATTAAAGCCGTAAAAATGGTCGATTCTGTTTGTTTGTTTAAGAAACAGGGCAGAAGAGAGATTAGAAGCGAATTACCAGAATATGCTTCCTGGATTATCTGAAACTTTTTCTTTGCTTCTTCCACGAACTTAGAATTACCCGACGAGGAGCATCGATCTGGGTGCCATTTCTGCAGAAATGGCAAGGAAATTACGAGAGAAAGAGATCACTTTGACAGAGTAATAAGCACCGCCGAACAATCTAATCAGCAAATCTTACCACCCAAAAAAAAAGAAGAACTGAAAATCAATCTAATCAGCGCAGGGGAATTGGGGCTTTTCATCTTTCAAGGAAGAAAGAAAAAAATTTAATAGGAAAACAAAATCTGGTGCCCATGTCTTCACATAAAGTAGAAATTGTTTGCAAACTCAAATTGGGTTGACCTGTTTTTCGCAAAGGAATGACTTTTCGATCTTAAATCCTTAAAAACCCGTAAAAAGCAAACTTTTGAGACGCATACAACTAACCCATATACAAACACTGCCTAAAACGAAAACAGAGGCCGAAACTTTTCAAAATTTCAACCAGACAAGAGACCCGATTCCAACAAACGAGTGATCTTTAAATCCCTTCCATTTTCAGAAACCCAAAATCCAGAAAACGAAAAGTAACAAATAAAGAGCTGTAGAAAGGTTTTCATTCGTTCTAACCAAAGCGAGCTTCTTATATGCATTTCTAAGCTCCGACGCAGTGCATTCCTTCTTCAAACCCAAAACAGCGTAAAAATCAGTGCTTTTCTCTTCACCGGCAGCCATTATTTTTCCAATCAAAAAACCCAAATCAAATAGAGAGGAAAGAATTGTCGACGAATTTCGCTTCGAAAAGGAAGACTAAATAGAAAAAGAATTTTAAGCTACATCTTTGGTGATTCAAGCACCGAACTTAAGCTTTTTTGGTGGCGAGGGGAGGGGAAGGGAGGAGGGACTCCACCGCACCCCGGCTTGGAAGACTCCAGAAATCCACTTTTTTTATTAGGCTTCTTTGTTTACTGGTTGTTCTTATCATGTGAGATTGGAATCTAGTGGACGGTTAAGATTTCTAAGAGAGAGAAGCAGATATTTGTATGCCTCACCGTCTAGAAGGTGTCATCTTCCCTCTGTACGCTAACCTCGCTGAGGTCAAGGGGGTGGATACATCAGCGCGCCGAAAGTGATTTACACTTTTTATAGGACGTGTAAATCACTAGGGCCTCTTGTTAACAAGGGGGGACAAATAAATTTTTTTAACATTATTATTTTCTTTATCTGGATTGCGATTCAGTAAGGATGCTTACTGCCAATCTGATTAGGATTACTGAACACCGATACTCTACCATGAATTGGCATGATTCACTTCCGAGGTTGAAAAGTGATATGCATGTCTAGGCCACAAAACAGAATAATAGATAAGAGAAAGTAACGATTTCAGTTGGAGAGAGAGGAGATGGACTATTTTATAATTAAAAAAAAAAGAGGATAGATTTTAGTGTGAGAGAAGTGTAGAGGAACAATTCAGTCTAATGTCAATCCATGGAAATATATGTATAATTGAAAGTTCTAAGCCACAAAGAAATAGAATATCATCCTGGGGAAGGCCGCTAAGTTTTGAAAAACCAAAGGTAAACCATTCTTTTCATTTTGAACAGAAAACTAAATCTTTCTACAAAGGAAACATTTTGAATGTTTGACTTGAAAACAAGATATGGAGATATTTAAAAAGCTTTACCACGAAAAAAGAGGAAGAAGAAGGAATTAAAAAGGAAACTAAATATTTTCAGTAACAAAACCTTTTGATTGTTGGATTCATCAATTTCAAATAATGAAAAGATTTGTTAGTATCATATTGATTTAATTTTCATTGAAAGGCCACAACCCAACCTTATTGTTACATCTCTCAGCACACCTGTTAGTGGTGCTCGCAAGCTGGCCCGGGGATACCCTTCATATCACACAAAAAAAAAAAAAAAAAAAAAAAAAAAAAAAAAAAAAGGAAAATGGGTGGTCTCTAGATCTATTCGCAATCTCTGCCGCACAGCTCATTATCTCTTACCCTCGTTACCGTCTTTGGGACTTACTAGAGCTCGTGTACGATTGTGATGGTACTGTCAAATAGGGTGAACCCACAGTGAACCCATACTACCACTAGTGGGGAGGGACAAGCATCAATCCAATTCATTGGGTTTGAAACCCCGACCTCTCCCATGCTGAGACCATATCACAACCATCTCAGCTAGAGATGGTTTGGTTTTATCATGTATGAATGTTAGCCAGTAGTTACTTGGAATTCAGCAATTGGTATCTTTCACCTAAGATTCTTTTTTGTGGTTTTGTTGGTTTTTGTAAGAGCTGATATAGTTTTGATGATTCTTGTTACGATCAAGTATCATGTAAACTGTTTTAGCAAAAAAACAAAAAAGTTGTCATGTAAGCTGTGCCTGATTTGTGGGGTTTTATAGCTGTGTTTCCCCAACTGGTATGAAGACATTAGAGAATTAATCGTATGAGGAAGATGTAATGCGAATTTAACTAATTAAATTAAAGTTAAGGCTCTGGTGGATCCAAATTACTTTATAATTTTTATAATATAAAAAAGCAATGAAAGCAGCCTGGTTGCTAGTTTTTTAAGAATTTCATGAGAGGGGCATGGTGAATAAAGCATGGATGCCACTTTCACAGCCTTTATTTGCTCTGTAAGATGTAATTGTCTCTAAAGAGCTTAGGCAAGGGAAGTGTTGGGAATCCGTGGCAACATTTATACATAAAATGAGTAGTTAAGATGGGGTGACATGACTAGAAAGGATAAGAGTCAGCTATGATAGGGGTAGCATAAATTAATAAAAGGGGCAAGATGAGAGAATTGCAGTTCAGGTGAGTACAAGACTAGCTTACAATGAGTGCTTTGATTGTTTAGATTGTTGAGAGTGGTTTATATCAAAAAAGTTATTTTATCTATAAGAAAATAGCCTCAGCAGTAGGTGCCTACTGAGATATCTAACATAAAGGGGAAGAAACTGCTTTTTATGTGAAATGGAAGAATTCACATGTGATATATTCGTGTATATGGCCTTCCCTGGGAATGTTTCCTTTGCTATTTGCAGGGATTACTTTACTTGTGTACGACTTCAAAAGCAGATGGCTTCCCATAAGCTTGCTCATCCTACTTTAAAAGGACCAAGTTTGGTGAAAGAGATCTGCATGGGGCTAGCATTCGCCTTGACCGCAGGTATAATGTGGAAGAGATATCAGTGGGATGGGCAGAAGATAAGTAAAGCATTTTATGAGATGCTAGAGAAAGATGGAGCCAGTGTTGTGGAAGAATAATTATTTTACTTACTATCTGATTCTATTGATAAGTTGTTTTATTCCTTTGTGTTCTTTCCAATTTACTTTAGGAAGTTAAGACGGAAATGGGCATATTTGGTTAGTTTGGGTCATGAAAGAAATAAAATTATCTGGTAGTGTACACTTGACACCCTCATTTTATCTTTTTAAGAACATTTCTAAATTGATTTATTACTTTATGGTTGCGTGATTTGAAGTGCGTGTTTACATGCTATTCATGAAGCATGTGAATGCTTAGAACCCTACTAGTTAACCCATGGTAAAAGAGTAGCCCAATCAGAGGGATATTACCACCTGTTCGTGGACTTCGTTCTGGTCCATAGTTGAAAAGAAGTGAAGCCATGGAATAATCAATCGTTCATGTTGAGTTATGACGTAAGACATCAGTGGTTCGAACCACCTAACTCGGCTTTGAAGCTCTTTGGTTTCCATTTTGTTAATTGCATTTCATGATATGGCTGTCTTCTGGACATGTTGAGTAATGACCCAATAGCGCTGGGTTTGGTTCAACATTTGCCTAGTTTCAGGACTGGAAACAGATGAAAAAAATCCGACTATAACGATTTTTGTATCTAATACTGTGCGGAAAGCCTAGATTTGGGAGGTATGCAACAAAATAGAAGCGAGAAAAACATGCAAATAACAATCACACAAAGAACAGATTTACATGGTTCGGCTTGAAGCCTACGTCTACGGGTGAAAATGGCGAGAGAGATTTCATTGTGATAAAAAACAGAGATTACAATGAATACTGTGGTGACACAAAAATTGAGAAACCCTCAATATAACCCCAAAATCCTATTCTCCGTGGGTCAGATTTGAACCCCAAATTGGGTCAAGAATACGGGTAAATACAAAGGATCCACGTTGGTCACCTTCGCCCATAAATGGGTCATATTTGGGTTTTTTTCTGGATCATCATCTAGGCCACATCTCGAGTTGAATTCAAGACAGTTATCCAACAAATCTTCACCTTAGCTTGAATTCTACCAATGCTACATAGTACTGAAAAAATCTTCTCACATCTTCTCCACAGACCCTAGAAGGGTAACTCTAGATATTACGAACACCAATCAAGTCCAAGTAATGGTTGAACTTGAATGTTAAAAGTGACTTGGTTATCATGTTTGTTGGATTATCCTCTGTGCCAATATTCTTAACAATGATCTGACACTACGAGATGATCTCACATATGAAATGATATCTGACGTCAATGTGCTCGGTCTTCTTATGATATATCTGATTTTTAGTTGGATGTATAGTGCTTTGACTATCACAATGAACAACAGTCAAGCCTTGTTTCAGGCCTAACTTGCTAAGTAAATCTTTCAACCAAATAGCCTCCTTCACTACCTTAGTCACCGCCTTGTACTCTACCTTAGTAGTTGATAAAGCAACGGTACCTTATAATGTTTCTTCCCAACTCATTGCACAACTAGAGATATTGAAGACAAACTATCAGAGATTTCCTTTTATCATGATTACCTACATAATCATAATCTAGAAATCTAACTGCATAACCATGAAGTCCAGCTATTTTTTCAAACACCAGCCCAACATCTACAGTACTTCTCAAATACCAAAGAATCTATTTCATTGCCTGCTAATGTGTCTATAAGCACTTAATTTTGGCCCGACTCCCAATTTTTGGCATTTCTCTTCCAGTCGGTAGATGAGCATAGCAATCTTCAACCTCTTTTCGTAATCTAGCCAAATTCTAGCCACTTGTCATTTTTGTTTTATCTATTTTATCGTATGTATTGCTTTTATTTTATTTTCAAAATATTATATTTATCAAATGATTTTTTTTAAATATTATTTATGTACTTCCACCTTCTTAGATTCTTAGTTTATAAAAAAATATTATATATATATATTTATTTATCCTTCATAATTTTTATTTATTTATTTATTATTATTATTTTATTCTCAAGAAAGATCCACCGCACCCAAAACATTTTGTCCCTTCATGTCCTCATGCCACAAGGAGCAAATGTTCATTTAAACACTTTATTTATAATTACTATTATTATTTTAAAAACTATTTTTACAATTTTAGCCCTATACATCTCACACCACAAGCTAACATGTGATGGTTTTTTTACTTTGGGTAGGGAGTTATATCCCACACCACAAACTGACACGTGATGATCTTTGAATTTAGTGCTTCTTTTAAATAGGGGGCAAATGTTCATGCAGACACTTTTTTCATGGTTTTAACCCTATAAAACTCATTTTAAGGGTACCCAATTTTTTTGTTTGAAAACTTGTTTTTACACTTTTGACCCATATACCTCAGCTGTGATGTAGCGACACAGACAAACTCATTGTTGGGCTGTAGCAAAGCTTCCCCCCTCTTGAAATCATCCACAACCTTGCTTTAACCATTTTGGGTGAAGTCACAGAGCCCTAACCCCATTGGCTTTCCCCTTCTCTTCCTCTCGATCTCTCTCCTTCTCATTCGCTCTCCCTCTTCCACACAGATCCCTCTCTTTCTCTCTCTTCATGAGCAAGAAGCCTATGGCTTAAGACCCTCTTTCCTAGCTGATCTATGCCAGTCCAGCTCATCGCCATCCTTGCAAACCCCTTCCCCCTTCTCTCTTTCTCTCTCTATTATGGTCACCTCTCCCTCTCTCTACCTCCACACTTCCACCTACCCCTTCAAGACCCTGCTTCCCCTGTGATTCCACCTCACCTTCTTAATCCCTCTTGCCAGGAACCAGCTCCCGTCTCCATCTCACCCTTTCTTGGACAAACACAGCAGCCTTGCTAAAGCACAGTGACCTTAGCCAAATCTCTATAGCCAATTTCTCTTTTTAGTGTAGGCCTCAAGCATGAGACCTAAATCCCATCATCTCCCCCTTTGTCTTTCCATTTTTGCGAAAATCCAAGAAACCATGACCCATCATTCTCATATTCTCTCTGGCATAAAGCCCCTTGCTTCCACCAACCCCTTTGGTAGGCCCAGGCCTGTCAATAGTGACCACACACCCAGGCCAACTGATTTTCAAGCACACCTTGGAGACCACCCCATTTCATGAGCTTAACCATGCCCCATTACCCTCTCTATAAAACCCAACGAAGCAAAAGCTAAAAAGGAGAGAAAAAAACAAAATGACCTGGTTACCCCCTTCTTCTCAACCCAGACCAAAGGGAACGGTATAGAGTGATTTGGTTTGGTAGTTAATGTTAATTTTTATTTTATTTTTGTTAAAGATAAATGTTTTTGAGTGATGATATGTTTATAATATCCCTCATTTTGTTGCATGGAAAGAATGATGTTATAGGTCTCGTTACTATGGAGTGGCCTTGTTTTATAAATGGTGCATACCAATTGAAAGTTTATTTTTTATTCTTTTTTGAATAATGTCATTGGTGTTCATTAATTTTGGGTGGATTTATTATGTGTGAAAGATGTTTCTTGATACTCAGTCCAAGACTACCGGTTGAGTTTTGTTTTTCTCTCTTTATTTTTATTCATTTATTTATTCACATGTGGTGGGTGGCTAATTCTAAGATGCTAGTAGATATTTGTGCTTTAAAATAATATAGCCATTGATCAATTTGTTGGCTAGTTTGAATGCCAAAAGGGTAGCAATTAAATCCTTCCTCTCTCCCAAACGAACATCTCCCTTTTCCCAACTATCGATAACAAAGATGAAATTTGCCCCTGTTTTTGAACTTCTGTGTAACTCTGCTTTTATATTCCTCCATATTGAGTTTTAATGATGGAGCCACCTCAGCGATCTAATCTCCTATTGATGGAATTGGAAGTGTTCCTCATTTGGTGAGATGGATCATATGTCTTTACCTATGAAGACTTTTCTGTTGTGGTAGTTTATCTAGGGACGGAAAACCTATTGGGCTATTTAGATCACTACTTGAAGTTGTTCAAAATACATAGATTAAAACTCTACTACCATTAATAGGATTCAGCACCACCGTTGTCCAAGACCTTGGGCTGGTTGTTGTTGTAAACTAACATTGCATATGCTGTCTTTATGTAGTTTGGTTATGAAAGATGGGAACAGATTGTGAAAAGAACTCTGGTTGCACATAGCTAGGTGTAGGAGGT